>JAKOGI010000017.1:800000-867500 GCA_029747015.1 Carnegiea gigantea | reverse complement strand
CATGACTAAACACTGAATCACTGATGCAGGACACATAAAAGCAACATAAGATGAACAGCTCACCTAAAGTGGAAACCAATTTAAAGACACATTCTTGCAAAAACGAAAGACAATTATCCTGATAGATACCTCTAGTGGTGAAAACAACTCCAACACAGATGACAGGACTTCATCTGCAAGGGAAAATGTCAGGCGTGAGGTCACCCGACCAATGCCTTTAGCTGCAGACCAACGGACAACAGTATCCTGCATGTTGACAATAATAAAATAAATGTGAAGTTTGACAGTACTAAAACTTGCGCAAGAGGTAGATGGATCAAGGAGGTGATACTCAATGACCACAATACCTAAACCAAAGTCCATCAAAGTTCAGGCCACCAAAGAAATGAAATCAAAGAAAGGAACATCCTCTTTGGCAAAGAGAAAAGAAACTACTTCAGATTTTATTTCATTTTTCCCTAGTTTATAATCTGCAAACAATATAGGCCATGAAACCTTATCCAAGGTCCCATTGGAGGGTAATTTTAGGAGAGATGGAGACATATTGATCTCCTACAATGATAGATGTTAATGAAAGGAAGCAACATCACAGGCAGATCACTAAGCATCAATGCCATTAACAATTCCCAGTCTCAAGATTATCGACAAACCAAGCCAACAACCTTTGCCAATCTTAGCAAGGAATCTAATCATAACGCATCCTACTTAGCCAACCAACTTTGGTGAAGAAAGAATTGATTCAGGTATAGCATCTAACACCAGAAATGAAGAAAGCATGCACAACTATTGAAGCAATGAAGCGTAATGCAAAATCCTTTGAAATCTGAGACAGAAGCACAAAGGTGTCCTTATCCAAACAAAACCAAACAAGACAAAACAAAGGAAGCACAAATATGCGATAGATCAACAATAAAAACAGAATATCACCCAAAAGTTTGACAGAGATCACTATTTTAAAAAAAAAAGGGAATATCACCGTTTAAACATACTGTATCTTTCAAGCCGGTCAGTAGGACTTCGATAATCTCCTCTACAAGCTCTGGAACATCCATGTCTTCATCTTGCTCAGTGCTCATCTCTTCCTCCTTGTTGGATAAGCTCATATCAGCACCATCACCACAGCTATCAGCAATGTTAGCAGCATCAGGTAAAATACTCTGCCGCAGGGATGTGATTTTACCCTGTAGGGAAGAATATGAAAATATAACCTACATGCAAACACAAATGTATGCCACTTGGGGACAGGAGAAAGGGTAGACATCTTAGAAAACCCTAAGTGATTTTTATTAGTGATTTTCTAGGGACATCAAACTGTGTTAAACTTCATTCAAGAGATAAACCACCATTTCAAAGTGATCCTTAACAATATCTCCAGTAGCTGCTATGAAAAACTAAAAGTTGAACACCACCAAAATGCATCGGCGCATTCCATCAAAGGAAAAACTTTCTTTCCTGTGGCCAACAACAAACTAATGACCACATAGTCAAACCTCTAGAGCAAACATTACATATTCCAAGTAAATACGTTCCAGCTGCTACCACTAACTTTCTATCACTCAAATGTGATGAGCCGCCATGAACTGTTGGTCTGGTTCTTGAGTAATACAAGCCTGTAGCAGGCCAGTAGCCATAATAGACTCTATTCAATGTCACAGACACTTAAAGTCTATCTTATAAATAAAAGTGATCGTCTTCTATTGGCTGATGCCGTAGAAAAATGGTATGGCCATCAACACAAGATATTTCCTACAAAAGTAGTCACTTCTCTGCTTCTGTTACTGTCTCTTCTTTTTTTCTTACGCAGTTAAATGCTAATTGCCTCTTTGTGTCCCTGTATTCCCTGAGTTGTGACATTGATACGGTGAGATCTCTGTTTACAATGTAGCCTGAAGGATCATGACATCTAGAAGATGATGTATAGATCGCTAGAACTGTTTAACTAGTTGCTAAGAACATTATGAGCATCTCCAAAATCCCAACTCATAAAATCACTTAAAGCTATATATGATTGACCCCATAAACTTCCTCCAACCACTAGGGCACCTGCCATCAAGGCCCTGAATGGATTCCGAAAGAAATTTCTCTTTGCAACAGTTTTCAGATGTGAATAAACAATACTTTAATCCCGCAACAGCGAGCGACGGGAAAAGAAGTCACAGCAATGAAGCACAGAGACTCAACTGCACTGACCTTGTAGTGCCAGGATGGAGACCGATAAGGAAGGCAAACTAGTCCTACTCGCTGTGTGAGCTTCACAAGATATTTGCGAAGCAGAGGGCTCCGGGCTGCCATACGGGACTTGATGAGCGCAGATACATCGTTCCAAACAATAGGAACCACATCCAGCAGCACCTTCCTACTACCCGCCTGCACAAAACACACTATGTACCTGACTCCCCAATCAAGAGTTGCTTGGTGAGATTAAAAAATCCACAGTATAAGAGGACAAGGTCCCACTACTACCAGAGTCACTAGGCAACTTTACGTAAGATATTGTTTGTTTAAGCATCTCCTCAGAACCTCATCAACAATTACTTAGTAGTTATAACAAAGAAACACAGAGGATAAGCAAGAACCAAAATAACTAACCTTGAAAATGGCAGCCAAAGCTTCCACGGCACCAAGTAACCGAAAATGATCCAAGACATTGTCAGACGAAGCAGACAGTATCTCATGAGTCCATTCGATGAAGCTGAAAAAACATATGACATTGTCAGAAGCCCATGCATTACCTCATGGATTTTTACTCAGGGATCTACATAGGAAGAAGCCAGTATTGTATTAATATTTTTGGTAAACACATCCAAAAAGATGCCGAAGGAGCCAGCTAAAAAGGTTTACATCGCACTCTAGCACTAGTCAGAGCTTCAATTACAGAGAAGATTTCAAATGCTGACAAAGTCTTAAGCTGAAGCTCGTTTTCATCTGTAGCTTTTTATTGCAATAACTCCCAAAAGGAAGATTTATTGAACAACCTCCAGTCCATAGGCCTGTTATAAATCTATTTGTAGCAATGCACCCTAACCATGTACTAAAGAACTGAAAAAAAAATCTCAGCACACCTTACATTAAAGTTGCAACACAGAACTAGCCTTAACCCGGCCCCCCAGTCTCGTCAGGATCAGTGCTCTTGGAATTAACAGGCTTTTCATCCTCTTTTTTCCTATTTTTGCCCCTTTTTTCTCAATTCCTATGGGCATGACAGCGAACTAAGGCATTTAGCTAATTGCAGAAGTCCTGAAGAAAAACTACTGGAAAAGACTTGTATTCTATTCTTTCACAAACATGTGAAAGCAACTTTTCATCCACATAAGGCAGAGTAATGCAACCAACTAAAGGAAGAAGAAGAAATAATTATAAATTTAACAAATTTTAATAAACCCCCAAGTCATGAAAAAAATGTACTAAACGAACAAAGAAACAGTTTGGGCACCTCAGTCCCCGTCACTGACGTGGCAGACTAATGCATTGAAGATAAGTCTATAGGTAATACCTGGTAAAAGCCTTACTCATATCTGGGCGTGTCAAAAGTTTTGAAAGTAACAAGCCAGAAATAGTCCGCATGGGACCTGCACTTGAAAGATAGTCCTTGCAAAATTCCAATATTCTTAGTACCAGGGGTGGCGGCTCATCCATCTTCAGATGGCTAGTTTCTGCAATACTTGTGTCAACAGAAGATATGTCAAATGGAACCAGAACAAGGATAGATAACCACAACAGCATAACACATTTAGCTTCCATTTCTCCAGTGCTTTCTTGACGCAGTGATGAAGTTGCAATTGTACTGTGGCACTTCTCCAAGAGGGACACTGCAAGCTCCAAATCAGATACCTGATGCGGGAAGAACTTGATAACAGCCTTGTATCCGCAGACAGTAACTAATGTATAAATAACGATGCAAAGAGGCTTGACCACTTCAAGAATTTCTTCAGACTCAGTGCCCAAATCAACCGTTTTTGAACGGATAAGAGACATCAAAGGGATAACTATGCTTTCAAGGTAAGGCTCCAGCAGCTGACCTTCCTGCTGATATTTGTCCATCTGTAGAACATGGCAAAAGAATCTTCAGCCCTCTGGATAACTAACATAGCATCAACAAACAAAAGGTACAAAAAAGTGCTTCATGAAACTATGTTATGACATCATGCACTGACTGGATGCGACAATTTGAGACAGTCAGCAACATCACTAACATGCAATCGGCTGTTCTCAATTTACGCCTTGAATAAACAGATATCATGCAGACGTTTATTCAAAAATGTGCAGACCTGAAGCTTTTGTTTATCAGTCCTATACATAATTTGGCAAAAATTGTGAGGAAGCAAACTGCTGTTCGGCATCTCTGGCGAAATATTTTGGACCTTATGCCAGTGCCCTAGAAAGCAAGATCTAGAGTTTTATGACTCACCATAGTCCATACTACAACTATTTGTGCTCTGTTTCTTTTACTACACTAAATGTTTTTTATGTTATACATGAGTCCACGCTTTCTGGGCAGCTGAAATAGCCAATTTGGGGCAATTTTCCACCTTGGATTGTTTAGAGGATTGAAGCAAAGTGCCTCAGACATTGCCCCCCAATTGGTGCCATCACTCACTAGGTAGTAGCAGGCAGTCAATGATTTTGAATTTAGAGTCCAAGGGAACCCGCTTCCTAGAATCTAGGAATAAAGCTGCTACCTTTGAAGCCTCCTCCCACGTTGCCTAGGCATGACTCTTGAGTCTTGACGTATGGATTCGGATTTGAATTCGTACAAATACCAATAAATGTGGTGCACTGATCCCTGCTAGCTTATCTTAAATAGGTAAATTACCACCTCAACCAATCAATTATCAGCTAATGAGCTCAAACCCTAAATCAGCGCTCATACCGTCAACAAAATTGAACACCCAAAACTTTATGAATCGTAAATTAAGGAATGCGAAATCAAATGTCAAAATTGATAGATTCATGTATAAGAGAGCAAGGGATAAAGAGAGAGAAAGTACAATGGAGCGGATCTTGTGAACGGAGGCAAAATCGGCGACACCGCCGGCGGCGACAATGTCGTCGAGTATGGACCTGACGACGTTCCATTCTTGAAGGAAGTACTTTTGCAAAGCCTTTTTGCAGGAGGTACCTTGCTCATCGTCGACTTCTTCTTCTTCTTCATTAACAATAGCATCCACCGCCATCGCCATTTGCAATCTCTCTCTCTCTCTGTTGCTTCGGTTTTCACTTCCCGCCAGCAGTGACAATTGCAATGACAGTGCTGTGGACACTTACAAATGCCAACGAAGTCTTCAACTATTGTGCGTTAATAGTAAGTTAAAGTGGATTAAGTGTATAAATTTTAGTTATACCCTCTAAAAGTTAAAAACTTAGCATTTGCTCATTGTTGGGGAAAGGGGAGGGGGGGAACAGAAGTTGTAATCACAATATGGACATGAAAGAAAAGGAGGAAATATGAAATATTAATATATTTAGACCATGTTCGGTAAAATTAACTGTTTACGTAGGAAATAGTGTGAACGGTGGCGAATAGCTGTTTAGATAGTTTATAGTATTTTTAATTCAACTGTCAGCGGATAGTTCATCAAGTTCCATTGTCATAACAATAGTGAGATATTTGGTTACCCGTCCATGACATTTGGACAAGCCGATTTGGGCATTCAAGACAAGCCGATTTGGTTTCACGAGCAGATGGATCTTCTCAATGAAGTTGACATTGAAAACCATCCAGCAAGACGGGGATGTTAGGCTCATGACATTTCGAAAAATCTTTTTGTGAGCCAAATCACCACAATGTTAATGTAATTAGAATGTTTGCATGGTTACTCATCCATGACAAACTAATGACCAACGTGAATAACGCAGAGAGGGGCGGGGCGGTTTCACTCCAAAACCAAATTGCAGCCTTTACCTTCGAGCTTCGGAAAGAGGCAGACCATGTTTCACATTACTATTAAGAGACTGGATGTTTGGTGGCATTTCGAGGCCCTGGGGTAGGATGATATCGTGCCTCATTTGTTATAGCATACACATATGATTGTCTATTTATTTTGCTTCATAATTGTAGCATTAATTTCATTGCACTCTTAATTCGGATGATCATGAAGTTTGCCAGTTGGGTATCTTGTGCATGAAGAAACACAAAAGTGGCTATATGGACTGAACATTCATTTAGAAAAAGGCACCACCAATAATACAAGCAGCACCAAATAGGGATAAAACTTACAGATACATATAAGATAGTGAAGAGTACACATAAATGGGTACAATAGACTCATTCAGCCACCTTCACACCAGTCAGGTAAACTCGACTGTGAATTACAGTGCCCCTGATCCAAAAGCCAGGCATGACCATTAAACCCACCTTTGGTTTTTGATCGTTTTCATCCATGACAACGTTTTCCACCACACTCTCCATGTAAACCTCAGAGAACTCATTCCCTTTGTTGACTTGAAACACCTTGGCACTCGGATCGAAAGAGTGAGCCAGCCTATGCAGCAGCCAAATTGACTTCGCTAGTTTTAGGAAGGCCTGGTAGAATGGGGTTCGAGGATGCCCACCCCCCATCACGTAGTGCCTGTGATCTAAATTACCGAAGAATGAAGCCTCCATTCTGGGGTGGATCAATAGCAGATACTTGCTCTTGCAAAATTTACCAAAAATGGAATCTGGGTTTTGACCTAAAGCATCCAAGGGATCCATTTCTCTCAAAGCAAGGTACTGGTGAAAGAAACTCTCTTTGTTCACAGTGAAATCCGCAGGGTTCTCCGTGAAACTTTCCTCTTGAAACCCCACGAAAATCCTTTGGCAGACGTAGGATTCAAATGCATATTTCTTGTGAGCCCTCTTAGCATAGACAACACTGGTTTCAATTGACTGAGCCGCAGCATCAAGGTCCCATGCAGCGGCCTTCATCATGTTGATTAATGGCTTTGAGAAGTCATGCACCGCTTTGTATGCCGCATCTACCGCCGAAATGAACAGATCAGGAGTCAAATCCACCAGAAAGAAACCATTTTGCTCCCCAGAAACTCCTGAATCCCTACTTGACAAGCCCCTTAGCTTCAGATTCTTGTCGAGTTTCTCTCGTTTTTGGGTTGCCCCTGCTATCTGCTGTTGCAGCTGATGTATCTCAGAATCTTTATTCTGAATCTCTGACTGAAATTTCTTCACCATGACCTCGTACGTCTTCAACAAACTCTGCTGTTCTTGAATCTCTGCAGCTAGCCTAGAGTCTTGAGGAGAAACACACACAGGTTTGGGATTATTTTCCCGGTAAAAGTGCTTCAGTTCAGACAGATTCTTCAGTTCTGTAATGACTTGCTTATCAGCAGATTGGATCTTATCAGGGTCATAAGGAGTATGGGCACTTTGGAGCTGAATGTAAGCAGATTTCAAAGACAAAATGTTCGTAAAGACCCGCGATATCAGAACATCAATAGCCTCAGCATTCTGATTCATTGCCCCCTCCATAGGTTGAGGGTGGACTTTCTGGCTGTTGCTCTCACGGAGTTGAGCTTCTCTCACTTCAGTGGGTAGCATAGCTAATTCTAAAAGGTAAACAAGGTTGAAGACCCCAGTCCCACAGAGAGATCACACTCTGCCTTGACCTGTACATTCAAATGTACAACTTAGCAGCCTGTCAGGTTGCAAACACCCATTCCTGATTATAATGTTTGCATTTTCCATGTAATCCGCATTGGCTCAGAACCCCATGAGTTTTTCATTGGGTGGGGGGGTGTTGCAAAACAGCAATCAACACACACTAGTACTCAAAACAACTACTGCTGATCAAATCCAAGAAAATTACAAATAGGAGCAAATACTGCATTCTAATGGAAAACCCACTAAAAAGGACACAGATTTAGCCGAATAGACAACGACATCCAAGAGAATTCGAAAAAGAATGAAGAAGCAGAAACTGTTCACGCTGAACACTAGATCAATGTGATAATTCAAAACAAACTAAATCGAGTCCTCACCTGAGCAAATGCGGGATTCAAAACTAGGGTTTGATGAAAAAAGCTTGATCCAATACTCAAAAAAGGTTGATCTTTGAAATGGAGGTTAAAGTAGAGAGAGAGGGTGGCTTCTATCGTTGCTCCATTAAGCTTCCATTGGAGTGATTTATGAACCTTCGTCTCCATTTAGGCTAGCACCGGCCATTGCCATGAGAGAGAAAAGGCGAAAAAAAATAAATAAAAGCAGAGAGGAAAAACATTCGGCGATTTTTCCTTTTTCCTTTTTCCCTTTTCATTGTCGGTTCGCTGTTCTCCAGCAGGATTTATGGTGAATTGTTTGAGGCTTTTACCATATCTTAGGTTCAACTTTGCTTTTATAATTTCTATTTTTAATTTGAGGAAACTGTCTAAATCAAATTCTAATGTTGTAATTTATGTGATTCAGATTTATGAAATTATTCTAAATTTATTATTTTAATTTCAAAAATGCTGACAAAATACATCTAATTCAAATGCAATATAGTAGAGGATAAAAAATATAATTCATAAGCTGACACGTGAAACAGATAGTTCATTTCACATATAATTTCGAAATAATTGTGCCGCACAATTTAGTTAGCCTATAAGCATGTTGTTACATATAAGTACAACACTAAGATATCTTGTTTATGTGGGAACTAAATCATTGCCCTTTATTTATACTACAAATATATACGTACACTTGCACCTAGATGTCATACCAAAATGGCACCCCACTCCCTGTGATCCAAGACGCCCCCTGTATGAAGTTCCTCACTGTGAAGGGGCTAACCTCTCTCGGGTCACGCAACACATGAAACCCGGGCCATTTGACGCGCCCGGTCGTAGAAGCTCCCGGACCCGTGTTCATATACTCAGCATAATACAGGGTCGAGAGGGCAAAATCGCCGGACCACTCGATCCAACCCCTCGGGTGGATCAACCGATCAAGAAACGTTTTAGCCACGATCGTTCTCGAGTACTTCCTCCATGGCCTCCCTAGGAAGCTCTTGAAGGAGCCCTTGACAGAGGCAAACTCCGGTGCAGGTCGGACCCGTGATGCGTGGATCGAGATCCCGGTATTCTCATTTGGGCTTTCCCTGCCTTGAGCCGTGATCACATTGCCTTGATGGACCATGGGCCTTCTTACAAAGATGTCACAGTTTTGGAAAACTACAGCCGCATTGCCAAATATGAAGTCTATGGTTCCATATATTTGGCAATCGCGATAGAATTGTCTTAGAGAGTGGACGAAGAGAGTGTCTTGGTAGCCTTTAAAGCTACATTGATAGAAGAGGGACCGATCTGAAGCAACCATTAGTGCAACTGCTTGGTGCTTCTGTGGGCCTGCTATATTCTCAAATGTCATGTCTCGTGCCCAAAACCCATCTCCAAATACAACTGGTCATGTGTATTGCCACAATGAACATAGAATGGAAATATCTCAGTAGACAATTTACACAGAAATTGTGAATATAGTACATACATAATAGCAACCAAATCATCTCAAATTGGACAAATTGGATTCAAATCTTGGCAAGTACACTCTGCTTCGAATATGAAAGGCCTAATAAGTAGGTTAGATTTTAAAACCTAGGTAAAATCTAAGGTAAATTTCTGTATTAACCGACTAACATACTAGATAAAACCAGTTAGGCTGGACACATTGGTCCATGCCCGACTTGGTATGGATTGTAAAGATTTCAACTTTTAACTGTACATAATTTTACATAACAGAAAGACTGTTTCTAAACGATTTATAAAGAACATTAATAGAACTTATGACACTTACCAAAAGTGGCAGAACCAACAATGGTATCACCATCAATAATATTGCTATGCCCTGTGACAACAGTCTTGTCCATGCCATCCCCAACAAACATAACATTCTTATGATTCCACTTAATCTCCACTTTCTCATCATAGACCCCTGCTTTCACATACACAACCACTCTCTTCCCTCCTCTGCTAGCAGTTGTCCTAGGCAATGCATCCACAGCCTCCTTAATGCTCCTGTAATTCCCCGAACCGTCTTTCGCCACCACGATATCCGCCGTCGAATTCGCCTGATTCCATGAGACTAACTGCCATATGTATTTGTCAACCCTTGGCCTTCTTTGCGCTTGACTTGGTCCTGTTGAAAAAGGTTTGGGGGGTTCATAGGTTGGGTTCACATCATAAGCCAAAAGTACTTTTGATAGTGAAGATGGCTAATCATGAAGGCTAGTTGGTCCAGGGTTAGGGTGACCTTGGTTTTGAGCCAAGTTGGTCCTATCTCACTTGAATCACCGGATAAATTTGGTCTAGTTTAAGTGCCACATTTTATTTGAGAAATGCTCATTTTTCTAATTAAATGAGAAAAATGTGTATCTCGAGACACTAAGATCACCTTATTACGAGGTTTGAGACTTGAATCCACTCGTGACAAAAAGAAATTAAAAACATGAATTTTTTTTGTCAGTTTAAAAACCAGTGGTTGAAACTTGAAGGTATAAAAATATACTTATTATATATAGTATACCTTATAATTTGTAATAAGGGTGAGCGGTTCTGGGTATGCACCCAAAAAATTAGAAATTCAATCAAAACTGATCAAACAGGTTCCTAACTTTTAGAAACCGAAACCGAAACCTCGGGTTCCGGTTTCTATTCCAGAGTACCACCACGCTGAATGCTCAAATTTTAGTACCTAATAAATTAAATTTTCTTTACTTACTTGGAGGGGTGAGGGGTGTTCGATCTTTTCCGACCTTCATCTTCTTTCTTTATTCTTCACAATAAAAAGAAAGTTAATTTATTAAGTTTGTATATTTTTTTATCTTAGTTACTTAAAAAATATTATGAATCTCCCTTTAATTATCGGTAGAAAATTAACTGATATTCCGTTAAATTGACTTTTGAAGAGCCAATTTTTGTAAGGAAAAAAATCAAATAGAAAAAAGTAGAGAAGCAAAAGAAAAGTAGTAAAAAATAAAAAAATATTCATTTTTCCCTCTGTAAACAGGTTCCAGGTTCCAGTTCCGAGTATTTTTTTAAAACAGGAATCGAAACCGACTAGACTGATTCCTCTTGTTTACTAAGAACCGGAACCGAAACTGTTTGACCGGTTCCGAACAGGTTCAAGGGTACCCGAGAACCTCGCTTATCCCTAATCGCACATTAATCTCGTCCACATGTTATTATTATTATTATTATTATTATTATAAAGTCATGCTGTTCATAGAGAAACCATTGAAAAGTATTTCTAATTATCAATTATCAATGAATAAATAAACCTTACCCTTAGGTCTTCGCACAACATTTGTTTTCTTTGCATACAAAGCCAATGCCTCATTTAACACCTCAGTCAAGTTTTGAGAGAGAGGAAGATACTGAGCTTCATCAACCCCTCTTTCTCTCAAGCCATCCAAACAAGTCCTATGGCTCGTGAGCGCGCCACTAAGCCATGTAAGCGCATCTTCATGGTTGCATCTCTCACCATTTTCGAGCATTCGAGCGAGCCGCGGCTCGGCTAGGCCATAAAGCTTAGCACAATCACTCCAAGCCACCCTTTGATGATAAAACTCATTGTATTTCTTGTATTTAGCAGTGTTGCCATGAATAAGTTGATTATGATAGCCGTGGAGGGTCAAAGACATATTCATGGCTTGGAGAACCATGGATTTTGCCCTTTGGACCATTTCTAAGTCTTGTTTGGTTGATGAAGCCATGGCCAAGGAGGAAGCAGTGATTGCTAAGAAGAAGAGGGCGGTGACAAAAGGAGACATTTTTGTTTTTGGTTCTTTTATTTTTGTCGGTGGAGAATAATGAAAAAGAATAAGAATTAGGGAACTATGCATAGATATGAAGTGCATATGGAGACTTGAAGCATATATATAGAGAGAGAATCTATGAAGTACTTGTATATTGGTGGACATGAAAAGAACACATTAATTATCTAATTTGGTTTGGATTTTCCTCAAATTTTGTTATAGTGAAACTCATATTATGTTGTCGGTTAAATTCAAAAACTCAATTATTTAGGCTTTACTATTAATCGAAGAAAAAAAGGAATTTCATTGTGATATTTTATTCATTTGAATGTTCAAATCAAGAATGAAATGAAATAATAATAAAGTCAAATTGATGGTTGAAGGTTTAAGAATAGATTTTTCATTTACATTGGTTAATAAGTAATAAATCAATATGAGGGCTGCTGAGATTTGAACTCGAGAGCTCTAGGTCAGAAAGATTTTGATACCATGTTTAATTTTTTTTCATATTTATTGGGCCATAAACAAATAGTCATATATATAAACTCCAACGAGATTTCAATCCAATATCAATTAGCAATAAATGGAGTAGCTTATAAGTTTATATACATATTCAATCCCTTTAATATTATCAATGTGCGACACACTCAGCATTCGAATATTTGTATTTCCAAATATTTCAGTTCAATTTTTTAAATAAGTGAATTTATTAGTTTCAATTTTCTTTTTTTCTTAATGATCATATTAAACATTCAACTTTATTGCAAGAAAATTCGTTGGAATTACTCATGATGGATCTATTTCTAGGTCTTCTAATTATCATTTTATTAGTTGGTTCTTCAACTTAATTATATTAATTATTTCATGAATTGCATGTCATCCCAAACTGACGTATATGCAGAATTAAATGATTTTTAGGACTTACGTCAGATAAAATTAGGAGTCTTGGATGAACAAATTTAAGTTTAGTGAATCTTGACACGTTATACACACGTGCATAAACCCTAGACAAGAAAAAGGTCAAATGGACGGAGGGTTTTAGCCAGGTGTCATCGATATGGACAATTTACGTGTCCAAGGCTAGGGCATGGCGGTCTAAGTCTTTAACTTCGTCTAAAAAGCAGCACGAATTAGCTCTCATATTGTAATTTTGTAAGTGCACTACGTACAAATGTGTGTTGTGGGCATGTACACTCATTAAATGCTCATGTGTAATTTTAATACTACTTGATTAAGCATTCTTTTCTATATCAAAATCAGTTTAATTTTAACAGTATTTAAAGAGATTCAGATATAAACAATCTTATTTTTATAAACATTCATGCTAATACAGGATGCAAATATTAAGTGATGAAATATTGGTAAGTCTTGACAATTACATGGATATTTTATGCCTGAAATGCCATTCCTAGATTCATAAGCAAAAGCAAGACTATATATATAGAATTTGGCCTGTTAAAATCTCGTTATCTCCAAGTAAGAATCCAAATTTGTTCCTATCACTTTTAGCATTATCCACCTTAGGGAAAATTTTCCCTTATAATAGGAGTAATGTATATCATACACCTAGGAGTGTATGCTTCCTCTTATTATGTATATATGTTTTTTCGATATCATACATCTAAGAGTGTATACTCCCTCTTGCCATGTATATATATTTTTCCAACGCGTATTTGTGATATAGATAATTTTTAATATGTGGTACTGACGTGACTTGTAGAAGTTTGTACTCCTACGAGTATGATATAGGCTTTGCATAATAGGCAGCACCCCACATTGGTTGCACCCAATTTCCTTGTATAGTGTTTAAGAGGTTTCCTTATATTTGTGTTGGATTATGAAAGTGAGTGTTATTTCACATTGATAAAGTGAAATAATATGAAAGTAGGTGCTGTCTTACATTGATAAAATTAAAATGTTATAAGTTTATGAGCTACTTCAACCATTGTCAATTGATTTTAAGTTAAAATCTTAGTTGATCTTGTATATATAGCTCTTTATCGAATGTCCAATAATATTAAAAATTAACAATTTACTTGTGGTATTATGAGTGTACTATACATTACTAGTATATTCCCATGACAAAACTTATTAGTTTGTTTTCAACCATTGGTTTCTTTCAAATTAATTCGGTGGTTCGACTATCACCTCGATGTGTATAGTAATAAATATTTGTGGTTGGATTTCTGCGTCGAAAATATAATTAAGGAGGCTAGGTATCATTTTTATTTTGTATTGATTATTCTTGATCACTTCATTACCACGTGGTTACATTACACGTGGCATTTAGCTAATTAATCCAGAGAGCACCGTGCACGTAATATATATATAATTGATTAATGGCCGGTATTAGTTTCTTCAATTTAGTTAACAAACTTTTAAAAAAACAAAAAACCGTATAAGTTATCAGCCCCATGAAAATTTCCGGAATTGACACAGTGGATTTGATCTGCTGTAGATTTTTACAAAGTCACGGACCAAAAAACTATGTGATCATTCAACTTACTCAATTATCCATTTCATTAAGTTTTCCTCAATAATTACAGTCAATAATCGCAATTACCGCAATATCAGACGATACGAATTTTTGGTTGAGATTGTTTTACATAAAAGTTATTGTGTGATGGATTCATTGAGACTAGGGTCACTTTTTAAAGGTCTTGAGATGACTAATAATTAGGGGTGATAATGGATGGGGTTTGCACTGGTTGAATCATCATCTGCATCCATCACGCTTTTATCCGCTTTGTCCAATTCATCCATCATCCGCGAAAATCCAATTCAATCCATTCATTCACCATCAACGGGTGAAAACCCACTGTACCAGGCTGTAAACAGGTGATGAAAGCTCAGATATAATATATGTGTTAGTTGGCAAATTTATAAGAAAAAAAATATTTTGCATATAAGAAATGAATAAATATCATGTTTTTCCCATTAATTTTGACAAAAATTATAAAGCTAACAACATCATGATCCAAGTGGATAGAATTTAAAAGATAAAAATAAAAAGTGAACTAATTGCAAATAGGCAGTAAACAAGTGGATGACTAAGCCCGTGAGGGATTGGCCGATGGTTCCAATGGAGCATCACCGGAATCCAACCCAATCCGTCAAACCGTACGTCTTCCATGCATCATCCATATATTTCAGGTTTTCACCCGCTTTTGCGGACTAGATGGAACGAATATTCATGAGACGCGGATGAAATTGTCATCCTTGTTAATAATATATTTTAGAGTAACTTTTTAATTCGAGGACCACAAAGAAGAAATTGGAGGAAGTAAGATAGAATATTAATGGACAATTATAACATGCAATGTAAGAATTTTCATAAGAAAAAAAATATGACATATACATGCCCCTGTGTGAAATACTAGTCATCCTCGTAATTATTGAAACTTAGACTAAAAACAGTCCTCTAATAATATCTCTTAAATAAGGTGGTATTATCCAAGATTAAAAATTATGGATCTTTAATGGATAATTTTATGTTTGGTTGACTGTATTATCGTGAATAGAGCACATATCCTCATCAAGTTGCCAATCAAAATAAACGCCACCCGGACCAGCCAAAAGAGGGGCCCTTGCAAGCCACTTTGAGAAGGAGAGGCGTACATTAGGCAACACCACCCCCCCCCCCAAAAAAAAAAAAGTTGCGTCCAAAACGGAAATAACAAAGAAAAATAAGTTTCAATAGGCTTGTTCTTGCCGATTACTCCTGGCAATTTTATGAAAGCCACACATTCACACAATAATCCATCTATAAAAACCAGTGATTGAAGAGTTCTACAACTTTATAAATTAACAGTAGCTCAACTATGATAAAACAGAAAATCCAAAAGACAAAATAGTAGGCCCTGGCATGTTTTAATTTCAACGGAGCCTCATCTTCAAGGGATTGATACGAGTTGAACCAATTAAACTTTTACAGCAATTAGCTCTAGATCATTGTTTTAGCTGAAGAAGTTAGTGTTTTGCTAGATAATATAACATGTTTTTTTTTCTTGCATGTGCAATCCAATATATATTTGTCAGTTTAAATACAGAACAAATAAATAGATGATGCAAAAGAATAACATCACCATAAACTATACATGTGTTAGAGTATAAACCTGTTTCCGACTCTTCAAACATCAGTTTAAGTTTTTGGTCGAGATGAATTACATTTACATAGACCTTTAACTATCAATTTAAGCTTTTTGTTGAGATGGTTCTTAAATATAATTAACTACACTAAATTAAATAGAACTGTTGATGTGATTGATCATCACCATATTGATGGATGAGTAAGGGAATATGCTTCTGAAAAAAAGGGAAAGAAAGAAAAAAGAAAATTGGGACAAGGAAGAAGCTATGTGATGAAATTAACTTTATTTGATTATTGAATCAGTTGAATGCAAAGTGACTTATCAGGTGTATATATATATATATATATATATATATATATATATATATATATATATATATATATATATTATCTATATATATATATATATATATATATATATATAGCAATGTGCTAGTCATTTTACACAAAATGGTAAATATCAAAAGAATAGAAGAAAGCTACATTACTAGAAATTTAAAAGACAACTATCGTTTATATACAGGCAAGTGTAAATTGTTAATTTACTAATCGGCACACTTAATTTCTTATTCAGAATATCTATATGACATATTATGTATGAAGAAACGATGAGATGTTACTCGTTACTTACTTAAGCAATAATTAATTTCAACATAACATAGCAATTTCCTCACATTATTATTTTGTAAATTATCAATTAAAAGAAAATTGGACTATAATTATGGGTTGCCGTGGCACAAAAGCAATGAAAACCACATGTACATGCAATTCTTATTTCATTACCTATCCCTAGCTATCTCAATCAAGAATTAATAAAGTACGACCATAATACGACACAATTTCTATATAAAGCAAGCCAACGCCCACGAACTTCTCATGCAAAAAGTTTCACAAGTATCACAAATCCTTTGACGATAAACCCTAGCTGCCAATATCCACCTTAACAACGTAACCCAAATGGCTTCTCATAAGACTTTTCCATTCTTACTTGTGTCCTTTGCATTTGTTCTCTTTTCTCCTATGATGATTTCATGTTATGGTGTTTCTGATGGTCTATCATCATGGTGTAAAAACACACCATACCCTAAACAATGTGAACATTACCTTAGCCTTAACAAAATATCTCCTCCTATCAAGGCGAAATCAGATTTCCTCAACGCGATGGTTAAAATAGCCATGGAAACTGCAAAGAAAGTCCACGAGGATGCTTCCTCTCTAAGCACCAAGAGCGAGGATGAGAGACAAAAGGCAGCATGGGCGGATTGTCTGGAGCTGTATGACCTAGCCATCCAGCATCTGAACCAAACCATGAACATCCCTACGTCCGCCCGAGCAGATGCCCAAACATGGCTCAGCTCAGCGCTAACCCACTTCCAAACATGCCTAGAAGGGTTTAATGACCTAGGAGTTTCCAATCACATGATGCCCATGTTATCCCATGCCAATGTCTCCTACTTGATTAGCAATGCACTAGCCATCAACCACCAAGATGGGTCAGCCAACAATGGCACCGACCCAGTCCCAGCACGGGACTGGGTCGGGTTCAAGGATGGCTTCCCTAGCTGGGTTAGACCGGGGGACAGAAAGCTACTACAATCATCATCATCATCGGACTCTCAAGCCAATATCGTAGTAGCCAAAGATGGCTCAGGGAATTATCAGACCATAGGGGAAGCAGTAAGGGCTGCCTCAAAGAGTTCAGGAGGGGGGAGGTTTGTGATTCATATAAAGGCAGGGATTTACAAGGAAAATGTGGAAATAGGAAGTGGGTTGAACAATATCATGTGGTTGGGTGATGGTATAGGGAAGACTATTATCACAGGGAGCAAAAGTGCTGGAGGAGGTAGCACTACCTTTAGTTCAGCCACCGTTGGTAAGTTCAAGCTCCACCTATGCTTTCTTACAATTTTATTTTTATCTCTTGGTTAGGAGCCTATGCCGTCAAATCTGAGGTAGGAATATTCACATATATAAAAGAGAAAAATTTGGTGATATGGGTGACTAAGATTGGAGATAATATAACGAAGAGGTAGTAACAAAATCTATATATTTATGATAAATGGCTACGGTTGGTGCCTATTATATATTTACTATAAGTTTATCAGTATTATTTATATAGCTTAGTATTATTACCACCATTAACTACGATGTGCTGATATTTTAAGACACGCTAAAATTGGTCGATAATTACAGTCACAATATGTCAATAGTTAGTATTTGGCGATAATTAATTACAAGGAATATCATACAGACAAAGACTTATATGTAAGACATTATGCTAAAACGATATTTACTAACTTATCTAAAAGAAGACAACATATACATACTGTTCAACAAACAAATAATCTGATTACTCATCATCAAACCAAATCAAATCGAATTCAAAACCGTACTTAAATATGACATAAGAGATCCACATTAACTTTGATCCAAAGAAGCGGAGATTTCAATCTACCTCTAAGTTTTATTGCTTTCTAGCGAGGAAGGGTCAACCCAAAAAAAAAGAATTAATTTGGAAGCCTCGAAAACTTGTACATGGACTTGGTAGCTAGTTTATTTTCTGATGATGCATTCATCTTTGTTTTACTATCCTTTTATTATACGCTTACGTAAGCAACAAGAAATTGTTTAATGAGGCATGTCTTCACAAAAAGCCTTTCTTAAACTGGAATTAATTGCCTGATTATCGGTAATTGTATATTTTAGAAACTTAACAGAGGTCATAATCATGCGATAGCTTTTAAAAAAAAAGATTTTCTTTGACTGGAATTAATCATCTAATTGTCGGTAATTGTATATTTTAGAAACTCAAGAGAGGTCATAATCATATGATAGCTTTAAAAAAAAAATAAAAAATTAACGGTTTTCAAGCTCATTGGGTGCATCCATGGTAGAGTAGCTAGTAGAGTCAAAGAAAAAGACATATACAATTTTTTGGGAGGAGGATCACGTTAGCTTGAAAATGACCATGCTAACAACCATGCCCCCGTACGTACTCCTAGTCTACTAACTTAATCAGTTGTCACCAAATTTAGAAGATATGATACGTCTTTAATTTGATTTAAATATAAGTGTGACAATTACTATATAAAATTAGTAAAAAGTCGATAAATCTTCCCTCCCCTTTGTTTGGTTTATAAGAGGAAAACAAAAATGAACAATTTTTTGAAGATAATTAACTGGCTTTGTTTGGGTCGGGTTAATTATAGTATCTTGTTACCATTTCCTTCTTTGAAACTATGGAATTATTGGATCCAAAAGCTTTGGTTTTGTTGTCTGAATTTACAGTTTAGTTTTTCAAAGTTTTGGTTTTTGTTTCACGTTTTTAATTCTCTTTTTTTTTGGCACACTCCTACCTAGTCTCATGAGAAGGATTTAAACTCAATAATCACATAGAATTAATTTAAATTTTTAATTGAGTTAGTTTTATTGTGTAATGAATATGACATTACAGTCTGTCTAACTTAGAGACTTTTATTCGAAAATTGTGCTCTCTAGTATTGAATTACTTCCTTTCTCTAGTGTAACATTTAGCTTATATTAATTAAGAAGACTAAGGCTCCATTTGGTCCTTAGAAAATTTGATGGAAAGAAAAGTTGAAGGAAAAAAAGTAAGGAGAAAATGAGTTTTTTTCTCTTGTTGGGATCAAGCAAAAAATGCAAGAATTTGGATGAGAAACTTGAATGTTAATGAACTACTTAAATCATTTTGATACCATATAAACAATACAAGATTGGAGAAGGTTGGGAATTTTTCTCAAACTTTCCTCACAATTTTATGAGAAAAATTTTATCACTTGTTTCTAACAATTTTTCCACCAAACTTTCCTCCATATTTTTTTTCTTTATGATTTTCTCTAAACCAAACACAAGAAAAAAAGTAACTTTCCTAAATTTTTTTTTTCCACCAAATTTTTCAAGGTCCAAACAGAGCCTAAATAATAAGATAATATTTATTGTTTTACCTAGATTAATGCCCTTGGTTTAATTATTTGTATTAATTTCAGTTTACTTTTGATCACATTTATCTAACTTGATTCTATAATAAGGGTCATAAGAGGCCGTCTAATGTAAGGCAGGTAGACTTCTTAGTTAAATTGGTTCTTTCACACGTGATTATATCAAGAAAATTTTATGTGTGAATCAACGATTAATTTTTAGGATCTGTTTGTGTGGAGAGTAGGGAGACGTAAATGGGAGTAAGGGAGCGTGAGTACTCCCCTTTATCTATGTTTGAAAGTAAGAGAAAGAGGGTAAGGAAGAGTTAGAAAAAGTAACCCTTATTTCCCTTTACTCTTGTCAACCCTCCATTTTCTTACATTCAAAAAATGGAGTATAAGAAGGAGTAAGGAGGGCGTAATGAATGAGTAGTTTACATATTTACCTTCACGAATACGAATATAATATATTTTAATCTATTTAATAAGGATATATATGTCGATTGTCACCTAAGATGACTTTTGCTTCCGCACGTCTTCTAAGCCAATTTCGAGAGTAATCTATCCAAGAAAGCTTCCCCTCACCAAAAGAACAACAAGCTTACATAAATAAATTGACAAAATACATATGCTAATTAAATTATTTGTAGTTTAGTGGACGGGAGAAGATCCAAAGTTTGATTTAATTATGGATTTAAATTTTGTCCCCCCTCCCCCTCCCCCCAAGACTAGGATGGGATCATGTACTAAACAACATAATTTCTTATTTTATACGGTGATTCTATTTGGTAAACAGCTGTTAGTTGTTTGTATTGGCTGTTAACTGTTTGGATTAGTTGTTTATAAAAAAAAAGTCTGATAAAATTAACTGTTTTTAAAAAATATATTCAGTAAAATTTCATTTGTACCCTCATCTCTAAATTACTTTTTAATTAAAAATAATTTTTTCATTTACTAGTTATTTTATTTTCTTTCCAAGAAAAATTAAATTGATATCATATGTTCAAATTAACTTTATTTATAAAACTTTAATTTGTTACTAGTTGTATATAATTTGTATTCTTCTTAATTGTTTTTTCCTTTTCAACTTGTGTATATCTATCTACATGGTAATCATGTCTTAACTATTATTTTGCTATTTGCTACATATTTTATTATTATGAATTGAAATTTATATATTCGAATGATTTAATCTTGGATACACAACATCAAATATCACTACAAAAGGCTAATAAAATATGGTGTAATTTTTTCAAACTCTTGGATAATTATGTCATTTTCACAAACAGCTATTCCCAAAAAGGCTAATGGAAATAACCTTTTGAGAAAGAACTTTTTGGGTCCAAGCATCTCCTCCAAATAGCTCTTCAATCAAACACCAATCTAACTGTTTTGACTAGTCAAAATAGTTAGAATCACTCAAAAAACTCTTGCAACCAAACTCACCTCCAGTGATTACAAAAATCATTAAATTTTCGTTGATATGTATTTGTAGATTTATAGGCGGTTGAGACACCTTTACAAAATAATTTGATTGATTGTAAAAATAATTAAATTTTCGTTGACAAAAACTTGTTGGCTAGCTACTAGGTGGTTGAGACGAGACATTATCAATCTAGTCACGGAATAACGAATGGCTGAACCAAATTTGATTTGGCTTTTTGGACTTAAATCAAACACTGGCCTGCTTGCTACGTCAAATTTCAGTCATCGTGTCTTTACATTTACCTGTCAATGATGATGGAATTGTCCAACTAATATATTTATTAATTAATAATCCTTTTCGCTTTTCGTTTTATATACAGCGGTCGTTGGGAACGGATTTATTGCCCAAGGCATCACCTTTCAAAACGCAGCTGGTCCATCAAATCATCAGGCAGTTGCTCTTCGATCCAACTCGGACTTCTCGGTCTTCTATAAATGTAGTTTCGAGGGATATCAAGACACTCTCTATGTATTCTCAAACCGTCAGTTCTATCGCGAGTGCAATATTTACGGAACTATTGACTTCATATTTGGCAATGCAGCCGTCGTCTTCCAAAACTGCAACATTTATGCTCGGTCCCCACCTGGTGGGACCAACACCATCACGGCTCAGGGTCGGACCGACCCGAACCAAAATACCGGCATCTCGATCCACAACTGTCGGGTCACCTCAGCCGGCAACCTAAACGGGGCTAAGACCTACTTGGGCCGACCGTGGCAAAAATACTCTAGGACTGTTTTTATCAAGACCTATTTGGATAGTATCATTGACCCCAATGGTTGGACGGAGTGGAGTGGCAACTTTGCACTTAGCACTTTGTATTATGGAGAGTATTCAAATACGGGTCCCGGGTCATCCACAGCTAACCGGGTCAACTGGCCGGGTTATCATGTGATAACAAGTGCATCCGAAGCGGGAAAATTTACCGTTGGGAATTTTATTGCTGGAAATTCTTGGTTATCTAAGACTGGTGTGCCTTTTACCCCCGGCCTCTAATTAACGTATGATATATTCGCTGATGGCATAAAAGAAACAAATCCAAGGAAATTAAATAGAGAAGCAATGTAATTACATATATTTTTTTAAAGAAAATGTTAGTCACTTGATCAATTTGTAACATATAGTTTACTACATGGTATCAATTTGATCAATTTATTTATGAGCACCTGAATTTTTATTATGTGACTGTTTGTTGTAGTTGATAAATATTCATCTGGTGTGTGTTGGTAAAAAAAATTTTGGTATTTGTAATTTCATCATTGAAAATCATCATGAACATTATCAATTACAATATGTTTTTTCATTGGTGAAATTTCCATTTTTATGTCCTGCACTAATAATTCCACTGGTCTTGTTTTGGATTCTATTTTAAGTCTAGTTAGGCGTTTTGATTTTTGCATTTTTATTCATGTTGAAAGAATAGGGAACAAGATGGCTCATGCCCTCGCTCATCTCCAACCATATAGCTCTTCTTGTCGAGAGTGGTTGGTGATGGCGCATGTCATATTATTGATCTGGCCCTGAGCAATCTTTGTACTAATCACGTCTTTTATTAATGATACTCACCATTTTTCTATCCCCCCAAAAAAAAAAAAACAATACAGAGTTACTAATATTGGGCCATATTAGTGTCTATTAGTTCGATTATTGGGCGCATGAATGAGGCACTAATATTGGGCCGGGTCACTGTCTATTGGGCTTCACAAGTTATTTGGCAGTGTCCATCAGACAAAAAAGTTACACACTGAATTTCCCCAAATTGGCACAAATTCAACTTATTGATGATCCACAGCATTCTGTGAGGCCCATTAGACAATTTTATGCACCCACTTTCAAAACAACATAAATTTTAAATATGTTTGGCTTGGTTTACAAATTAATTGGAAAAAAAATTAGGGATAGCGATTCGTATAACTAGTCGATCTAGTTTAGTTCATAAATTAATTGATCAGAGTAAATTCTAATAATAACTCAAGTACATGACTCTATCTATACAAAACAACATAAAACCGACACCAAATACAAGATTGAATGAGTTCATTTTCATACATGAAGTGAGGACACACCCCCCCAAAAAAAAAAAAAAAAAAAAAAAACACAACCTTGAATAGTACAAGGCGACTACATTCAAGTATTATTTACCAGCACTGCCACCCGCTGAACCGCGGCAAAGAGAGAGAAGAATGATCAAAACTGCAATTCCTGCAATGACACCCACAATTATTGCTATTGTTTTCGCTACTTCATCCTCTTGCGATGGACCTGTTCCCCCATTAAAAATAAAAAAAAAGTTATTACTTAATTCATTAAGGAAGATTTTGTTGTTTTATGCAAAAAATTATGCGATAAATTGAACTATATAAACATGTATAAATTATTTATATTTCGAGAAAGGACCACAATTCTAGCTAAAAAAGAAAAGAGAGAGAGAACGACGACATTTTTATAATCCGACGTTCTATAATTCTAGATATAAATAGTTTCATCGTCGCGAGTATAAACATACCTAACCCTCAATTATAACACTAGCTATTATGGGTGGGTTGAAATTAGAACACAAAATAAAAGATTACAAAATTGCAACTCTCATCTTAAATACAGATAATTCAGAACTCGTGTAACTCGCTAAAATAAAAACATAGAGGGGCAAATAATCATATAGTATGAGATAATTTCCATGAAAAAATAGTCAAAGGGGGAGAAAATATATGAAGTAAAAGTGTACCCTAACATATTAATTCCGTTGGCCCATTGTTGAACTTGGTGGTCGTACAGCGGATGAGCACAAGCAACTTTGTCGGCCTTTTAGCTTGATAATCCGTTATGGCTAGGGCAAGTGGTCTAAGTTTAATTTTGCATGAAAAGTAGAGCTACCTTCCATATATTAATCTTAAATTTTTCAAAAAAAAAACATATTCTATATTGTATTATTATTTTTTTAAAACGTTATTTACTATGACTACAGATTTGAAAGATTAAGGTAATTAAAAATTCGATTTAACTTGAAGGCGATAATAAATTAAGATGAGTTTTATTAAATTAAATTACAGGGTACTTCATACCTATTTGAAAAAGAAAATGCTTCTTTTTTTTTTCTAGTCTATATGCTTGGATATATATGTGTGTGTGATGAAATGCTAATTTATCTTAGAAAGTAATTAAATTTGATCAATTAGATAAGATTAAGATTCTGTGCATTGATTATATAACTATTTTTTCTATTGCCCACCAAGAAAGAGAGATTTGGACCAATTATGAGCACGTTAATGGAGTAATTAAAGTACTAATTATTTGATGATTTAGGCCCTGTTTGGTAAACAGCTGTTAGTTGTTAGCTATTAGCTGTTTGGATTAGCTGTTTATATTAGCTGTTTGAATTAACTGTTTTTAGAAAAACTGTTTGGTAAAAATTAGCTGTTTCTAAAAAATATGTTGGTAAAATTTCATTTATACCCTTATTTATGAATTAGTTTTTAATGAGATATGTGTAATTTTTCCAAACTTATGGATAATTATGTCAGTTCTACAAAAAGCTCTTCTCAAAAGGCTAATGGGAATAGCTTTTTCAAAAAGAGCTTTTTGAAGTCAAACAGCTATTGCATACAGCTCTTTACCAAACACCCTTTAGCTGTTTGACTTGGTCAAAACAGCCAAAATCATCCCAAACAGCTATTTTTTTTCAGAAAATTGTTGTTACCAAACACCCCTTAGAATAATGGATGACGAATTGACGACTTTATCATCCATGAACAACCTAAATGATCATTATCATGATTAAATCAAAAAAGTACATGATCATTATTAAAAACATAGGGAATATATATATAATAATCAAATCAAAAAGAGAAAAAGCATGGAGATGATAAGGCAAAGAAGAGGGCAAGGGTCTAAGAGTATATGCAAAGGTGATCTATAATTTTAGATCATAGGTAGAGGTCTACACCCTTCACATCAGCCTATAAGTCAATTTTTTTTTCTTCTCTACACCTCATAGATCACCAAATAAAATAATACTTTGTAGATCCTACTACTAATATATTATTTGTAAAAAATTTTTTTGAAAAAAAGTTTAAAGCTTATTTGACCCCCCCAAAAAAGGTGGTGAGCGGATCATAGCCTCGAATTGGACCTCAAGACGAGCTAGAAGGATCACCATTGCATACCATTTTCTGAACCGCATGTAGAAATATTGAACCCATTGCAAATACTCTAAGTGCGACCAAAAGGAAAGTAAACTAAAGTAGCCAGTATCAAATTCTTAATTGATGCCTTTTGCTTTATAGCAGAAAAATTAGGCCGTTGTCTTACAATAGTCTTTTTATAGTTCTTACAATTTAAAAATTGTCTGACATAATATAAAGAAAACCCCCCCCCCCAAAAAAAGAATCAGAGAAATAAACTAAATTCTAAGTTTATTAATATGACCGTTTTTGTTTTTTCTGTTAAAATTTAATTTTGATTCATTTTTAACTTTATTCAACCTATATCAAATGTCATTTTTATTTGAATTTTAAGTATTATCTTATTTTCCCATTTAAATTGTTGAATGTGAATTCTATACAAATTCGTACGGTCATATTGCCTTGTATTCAATACTTGGACAAATTTTTTGATTATTATATACTAACGATGCTGATATAAATTTTGTAGTAATTAAAACATTTTTTATATTACTTAAAGTTAAGTTTTTTGGTCTCCAGACCTCTGTTTTAATATAGTCAAACTACTGTTAACTCAGACAGTCGAACTGAAATGTGTCATTCCAATATCTTGCTTTCTCCCCTTCTCACACTCTCTAGAAAGGACATTAGGGGGCAGAGAAGATGGTTCTAGATATATTCCATCCATCTTTCCCGCCCTTTATGTCATAATCACATTAACAAACCATAGTAATTTAATTATGTTTTTTTTTTAAAGAAATAAATTTGGTGCATATACACTTATGTTTTGTATTTAGTTGTCTTTTCTATTTATTGTCAAGTTTTCGTCCTTTTGTGTTTTTTTTTTCTCTTTGACAGTGGATTTGCCAAGTTTTGATGGATTATCTGTGCTATTGTTTCCCAGCTAATTAATATCCCTTGTACCCCAAAAATGGAGCATCTTCTTAACACATTGTATCTGTTTGTAGCCCCAAAACCTTATCTACTGCCACATCTGTTTAACTAGGATTGGTCTAAACTTCTTAAATTGTGAACCACTTGTTTTTAATTTTTTTTTTAAACGAACTACAAAGACAGTATAATACAATAGGCGATGAAAAATTGAAATGAGATATAATATATTCAAGATCTCAACCTTAATCATTTGGTTAAGATCTCATTGGTAATTATGAACCACTAGTTATATATATCCATGCTCACATTTTATTGGTATATATATAAATTAGAATAGTTGATAAAGTTTATATGAGTTGATACTACATTTATAGTATTATTAAATACTTAAATTTAAATTTTCTTTATATTTTTTATGTTTTCTTATGCACTAAAAAAAATTTTCTGGTGTGTCACATGGTATGATGGAAAAATAATGGCTTTCTTGTGTTATATATTTTAAATCAATAAAATCAACCTTTTTTTTTTTTTTTTTGTAATGGAGGGTCAAGATCCGCTTTATTGTATGTTTATTTTCACTAGTTTGAAACTGAAAGCAGACATGAAAATATTAAAGTAACCTCCTTTTTTGGGGTTAACGCCGGTTTAACAATTTGAAATATAAGTTGTAAAATAATAATTAATTATTTTGATGATTTTAAATAATAAGTTTCTTATTATAAGATACTTCATATTTTATATTTTTAAATTAAAAAAATAGTATAATTAAACAGTAAAAGTACATCATAACTTATGAATTGAATTAAATTATTTTTTTATCTATAATTTATCTATTTTTAAAATACATATATTATATATCTTGAAAATAGAATTAATTCGATTAAGGTGTTATTTAATACTCTTAATAATTTCACTAACAGCTGATGGAGTCTTCGGAAAATTAAAAGATGGTCAACTAAATAAAGATAAGAATGAGCAACAGAAACCAACGAAGCAAAACAGAGCAAACAGAACAAAGTTCGAAAGCATTAGATTCAGCCAAAAAAGAAGGGGAAAAAAAAAAATCCACGGAGAAATTAAGAATCAAACTGAGAACAAACTAACCTGCACCATGAGTGCCCAAGTCATAGTAGCCAGCGAGCCAGTACTGAGCATAGCACTTAGCCAAGAAGACATGACCAGCGGTCACGGACCCACAAAGGGTCTTCAAGTCCTTGACCGCCTCAGCCAAGCAAGCCGAGCAATCAACCTGGCTAAGATCCCCTAAGCACTGGCTAAACCCTTGGACTGAGCCAACCCTAGAAACCCTAAACCCTAGAGCCCCTTGCAAGTCAGCCAACACATCATCTCTCCTCCTTAGGAACTCCACATCGTCGTTAATGGACTTACTACACCTCTTGTACATGACCGTTGTGTCCAGTTTCCCTAGGAAGTCATACCTCTCATACCTGAGGTAGCAGCCCTCCAGCTTTAGGGTAGCCCCATAGCTGTAGGGACAGACCAGGCCTATCTGAGAGACAGCACTCTGCATGCAACTCGAGCACTCTGAGGGCTTTAGGTCACCCCTACATTGGTTAAGGCCATAGAGGGTGGAGTCTGAGGGGGAACTCGACCCGGGTGTCGAGTTCCCTAGGGCAAAGTTGTTGAAGAGGGCTTGAGAGGATGAGCTGATGACTGAGGCGAGGAAGGAGTTGAGGTTGGACTCAAAGGGGGAGGAAGGGGTGTATTTCTCTTGGGAGCACCCCGCGTATATGAAGATGTACGCCTTGGCACAGATGCAGACAGACAGTAAGACGAGGAGG
Organism: Carnegiea gigantea; assembly: GCA_029747015.1. Classification (NCBI taxonomy): domain Eukaryota; kingdom Viridiplantae; phylum Streptophyta; class Magnoliopsida; order Caryophyllales; family Cactaceae; genus Carnegiea; species Carnegiea gigantea. The sequence continues at coordinate 839,407 of JAKOGI010000017.1, read as the reverse complement.
AGGAGAAGGGAAACAGATGTTTTTGAGGGGTGGTGATGGTGATGAGAGGCGGAGGAGGAGTATGGCTCAAGGCTGTTGGAGGTGGTGGTGGGCACTCTCCTCTCTCTCTCTCTCTTTTGTTTTTTTTTTTTTTTTTTCCCCTTCTTGGGGTTTTGGAGGGTTCTTTTATTTGTAGGGGGGCTTTTGCTTTTGAATGAAATGATGATGGTGATTCATTCACACAAGGATTTTGAATGTGGGAGGGAGGGGGTGTTAATTTGATGCCTTTTGGATTAGATGGGTTGCCTTTTTGTTATTCCTTTGGCACAAATGAGAAGTAGTGCTTTTACCAACTATTGGTGTATGAGGTTGAGAGCATCACTCTAGATTCTACATTAGGGTAGTGTAATTATTGTGACTAGTTCATAAAATGAAATTTTAAAAAAAAAAAAAAAACCCCCCCTAAGGCCTAAGGGCTACCAACACGTCATTGATGTAGCTCCTTTGTTCTTCCTTGTCTTCCTTCTTTGAGGAGGTTAAGTGAGGAGAAACTCGAGTTTGAGCTTTTTGTTTTTAAAAAATGTGGGGGAGATTAAGACATATATGTCAATGTACATAAAATTCGAATATCATAATTTTTTTTTTTAAAAAAATTATCGATGGTATGAAGTAACATTTTCTTAGACTTGAGGTCTAATGTAATGAAATTTAAATCTAACCTTTAAATTAAAATTCTATAACTTGTTCGAGAAGAGGAATGTTCAAAGATACTTATTTAACGTGGTTGTTATTTTAGAAATAATAGTAAGCCAGAGCCCAATAGTAGTAAGCCAGAGCCCAAAAAACTTGGGTTATGCTCGTAAATGGGGCTGAAACTAGTCTTGGGCTTAACTCTTTTGGTCGACAGTATTTATCATCTCCCTTTAACTGCATTAGCCCGTTTACCTTTTGCCTAGGCTTGGTACATGGAAGGTCCACCATGAATTTTAAGAAGACAAGCCTCAATGCTTTTGATAAAAACAATCCCCCCCCCCCCCTTTTCGTGGATAAATTAGGGTAGGTAAATTAGTGAAGTGGATTAAAGTAGGTTAAGGTTGGTCGAAGTGAGTTGAAGTAAGTTGAATTTTTTATGTGATAAGTTAAACTTGGTTAAAATAGTAGAAGTGGGTTGAAGTAGGTTGAAGTGGGTTTAGGTTAGTATTTTAAAATTTACCCACAAAAAGAACAGGCCCTCAATAAGCAATAACACTACATTGGTCTCACATAATAAGAATTTGAAGATATGTAGATGCACGGATTCAAAAAAATTGTTCATAGATTTTCTGCTTTTAAGCTTCATAAGATTTTTTAGTTTACAGGTGTCATCTGGAAAACAAAAATATTTAAAGGATTTTTATACAACATTTTTCTTTTTGCAAAGTTGAGTGATGAATGTTGGAATATTCGTACTTAAAAAATAGGTCCATGCTGTAAATAGAGTGATTAATTCTTTTCTAAGAGCACTTCATTTTAACTTTTTTTTTTGGGGGGGAAAGACTTAATTGTAACAATTGAGAATGAATATTCATGCACATTATATTTTGGATTTGATTTTCTCCCCCTATGATATATATACACATCTAGAGGGCCATCCCTCATTATAAATTTACAAGGACATTATATATGGTGCAGGTGGGCATAGAATAGTAAGCGTGAATAAGGGAGGTTGCCCTCCTCATTGTCCTTCAAATCTTGGTGGAATTTTAAAACCCACATTTATTTAATGATAGGGTGGGTTAAACCATAAATGTCATTACCCTTAAACAGTAATTTCTTGTTCTAATGTGCTATTGTGCTCAATGTGCTGTATTTGGCTGTACACTTTCTACGACCATTCTCTCCGCCAAAAGAAAAAGAAGAAGAAAAAGAAAAAGAGAGAGGCAATAAGCAGTCTCTATATAAACAGAGATTTCTGTACAGGTAAGATCATTTATATCTGGATGAGGATCTCCTCTAATTCTGTAAAAGCAGAACCTACGCTAAGAGATGGTGTAGTTGTTATTGTATGAATTTAAGATGATTTCTTATATTATGATCTCCTAATTTATTGAATCTAATGTCTAATCTCCTTTCACATTGATCCAGGCTTTGCCTTGATCTTGACCAGGGCATGCCTGCCAAGCTATCTTGATTTTCCTTGAATTTTTTTCAATCCTCGGCCGGTCGGCCCTCACGTACGTTTATGTTTAGTGTTTTTTGTCAATTCAAATGGACATTACAATCGGATATTTCTTATTTTATTGCTTCTGTATTTCTTTGGAGAGGCTCCTTATAACTTGTTTAGTATGAATAAAATGAAAATGTGTCAGATTCGTATATAGAACGTCAAAAAAGAACAGATTTATATTCCCGTTAGCCGCCCTAAGACAGAGTCTTCCTTTTTTCTAATTTTGTTATTTCTTCTTGGTGAGGGAAAAAAAAGAAAAAATGAGGAACTTGTATTCTATTCAATTTCCCCACCAATGGAACTTATTTCAGAATAATAAATTAAATATTTGATATGAAGGTATTTATATACATAATTTTCCAGACAAAAAAAAAAAATTAAAACACAAAAAATGGCTCGCGGAACGGAACGCCTCCAAGTTCCATCCCCCGTTTTGTTCCAGGCATGGCACTGGGTGGGAAGGCCGCGTGTCTTGTCCATGGCCCGCAAGTTACCCGCAAGACATGGGCTGCGAATATCCTAATTTCTATTTTGGCCATTCAGGATACACTTGACGTGTATCAACTTCGGATCCAAATCGATTTATTTTTTTTTAACCTCGGATGAATCTCGAACTCAGATGTAATTGTCATTATTTTGGCCATTGAGGATAAAGTTGATGCACCATGTTTGAATCAACTTTTGGTTTGTTGGAACAAATTTGGACCTTAAATATATTACGTTTGTGTCATATATATATATCGTCACTTATATTGTGTTGTGTTTGATTTGCGGTTTGTTTAAATTATAATGAGATTTATTCTCTTATTTTCTAAAGCTTAATTTAACTTTTTTTTTTTTGCAGACACAAACTAACAGGTTTTAAAATCAACTTAATTACGATTCTTCTTCGAGATAGATTGAACAAGAGGTTTTACCATTAATGTTATGAGTTAGATTAGTACATACGATGAATTTTTAAGTATTGATGTTATGAATTAGACTAGCACTTACGATGAAATTCAACCGTAAATATTTATACAAAAAATTGCTGAAACTACACAAGATAGAGTAAGACGTTTTTGAGATGAAATGTAGAAATGAAACCTGATAAAACTGACTCGAGATTCAAAATTCAAACCGAACGACTCGAGCCTATATCCGACCCGATATCCGAAATATGCTCACATGAAAATAGACGCAAAATTCAAATTGGCCCGAATTGAAGCATACTCGACCTTTCTACAAAGTTGGTTATTTTTACATGACAAGCGCATTGAACTAAAAATCGATTGATCCGAAATTAACTCGAACCGAAATTCAACCGACCCAAACCGAACCGACTTGAAATATCGCCTAATTTGAGACACGATCAGACTCAAACTTAACCCGATCCGTACCGAATTAAATGACACATTTCCCAGGAAATCACATGAAACAAAAGAGAACTAACTAATAACCCCAATGTGAAGACTTCCACGTCCTCCGGGCGGCAATCATACTCTGGACGTTGTCAAACTCCGAGACGGGGCAAGGAAGCGTGATGCCACCTGGATAGTCAAATCCGTACTCATCCTCCGCCTCTCTGAGCAGCCGCCCAAACAGGGGGTGGTTGACATAGATCACCGGCACGACCACCCTCTCCACCGCCGCCGCCTCTTCCTCCGCCACGTACACCGCCACGTGTCCTTTCGGAACCGCCGCTCCTCTGTCATCCCGAACCCGGTGCAGCCGGACGTACCTCGAACCCGGTCCGAACCCTCGCCGCAGCTTCTTCCCCCACCGTCGGACCGCCGTCACCACCTGGTTTAGTTTCCGATGGCGGCGGAAGAGCCGCGCAAACGGCCTCCTGAGCCGGATTCCGCCGCCCCAGCTGACCAGCTTTGATCCCATGATTTGGAGAGAGAGAGAGAGAGCAAAGAGAACTTAAGAGGGGAAGGTGAGTGCATTTGGATTTGGGTTGGGGGGGTTAATTATGAGGAGGGAAACTAAATTCATTAGGATTTGGTAGAGAAACTACTGATAATGGGATAATAAGTGCTACTCCATTAATTCAATTGGATTCATTGAGAGCATTAGCAGCGCACTGGAAAAAGAAAGGTAGGCCCACAAATGCCACGTATCACAAAATGAGAGGAGAGAGAGGAGTTATACGCGGGAGAGAACGCTTACATTGTAACTTTTTGATTATTTTAATATATTTTTATTTTTTTAAGTAAGTAAATAATTTTTAAATGATTAAAAAATAGGTTGTGTATTATAAGTTGGGTCAATGATAAATATTTTTATTAGATTATTAAAATTATGGTATGTTAGAGTTTTAAAAACTGAAATTCTAACTGAAAATGCTCTAAGAAGATTTTAGCAGGGTTTGGAGGAGGGAATGATGGAGGCTTTGGGGTGAAAAAGGGAAGAGGGGAGAGAACAGGTGGATGAATAGGGAGAGTTGAGAATTGAAGAACGCACAGGTGGGAAATTTCCAAATAGTTGACGTGTCATGGTTGCTTTCGGACTCAAAGTCAATATCATACACTTGAGAATATGTACTCTCGGAAGTTATGTAAGCGAAATATATATTAATATTCGCTCATATGACAAATATACTTTGGAAAATGCATATATATATATATATATATAGTAATAAGAGCACATGCCTCAGGGAGTATGTAATAATTTGCTTTCCAGACTCGTTATATAAGAAGATTTGGAGGGATTTCAAATGACTTGGCTATCCAAAAGCTTGTATCATGTTCGTGAAATTGCATACTTTTAAAGTTTTAAAAATCATAGAAGTAATTTTATATTAAAAAACAAATCATAACAAATGTATTTTAAAAAAATACATGTATGATGGATAGTCTGATATCTAAGTATGTACTTTCAGATATATGTAATAATGTGTACAATTTAGTAGGTAGATTTCAATTTCTTAAACCCTTTTCATCCATTCTTAAATTTTTTCCCAAAAAAAATTGTCACTTCATAGTTTGTCCCATTACTTTCTATTCTTTTCCGCTTTTCATTAACACCCCCCCCAAAAAAAAATCATCCATTTTAGAAAAAGTCTACTTATTATCGCTTTCTCGGAAAAATGTCACTCTAATTACCACTTCGGTTTATCATCGACTGAACTTAAATCATGCAGTAGAATTAGCTGTATAATTGAGGTGGACTGTCTAGTTTGAACTTAATTGGTAGTTAAGCATGTGTTGGGTACTTGGTTTTAAGCTCGACTAATTTGGTCAAACTTAGATTAATTGGGTTAGGTCTCTGGTTCAAGTCTGTTATCTTTTGTTTTTTTGAAAAAATTTAAAATGAATACTAGACTATGATTAAGATTTTATATTTTCTCCTAAATCATGAAAAAGAGTCAAGCAATTTCAGCCGAACAGAGCATTTGAAAGGAGATATATTTTTGGTGTAATTTTAATGAATGTGGACATAATTTTTCTCATGGAAAGGTGGTTGGGAGATTCATAACATCGATAATTTGAATACTATTTTCTTATGAAAACGACAAGTAACAGCAAGGACGATTGCAAGGTGCAACCATGCGTATTTTGCTTTTCAAATACAATGACAGGTCTCCTCACAAATTAAATACTACAATCAATTTCCTTTATCCTTCCGTAATTCCGTGGTGTCTTCACAAATTCCTTCCAACATTAAACGCAGATAATTATCCAAAACTATTTTTGCTAGGTTATATACGATAATAGTATTTTCAGTAGTGTTTAGTATTCTGATCAATTCAATATATTAATAATTAATTTTTTTGTTTGATAATCTAAGTATATTGAGTAACATTTTAAGTAGCATTGAACGTTTTATACAGCGTTTCGAAAAGCTAACAGTATTAGCTTTGGGTATTCAGAGGTAGCGTTTTATATTTTTTGGCCAGAAAATGTTCTTTGAAAATTTTATATTTGGAAATTATCTATATCGTCAAAAAATATTCTTTGAAAATTTTATATTTGAAAATTATCTATATCCTTTTATGTAAATTTACATTAATCAGCCAAGCCAACAGCTAAATTTACTGAACACATTTATTTCAATCGCTCATCTAAACAGCTATCCAGTAACAATTAAATTAGAAACACTATCATTTACATAAATAACTATCCACCACCTGAACCACTAGCCACCACCTAGACAACTAATTTTACCGAATAGGGCCTATAAGATCCTCGGGGAAAAAAAAGATACACTAAAGTAGAGCTCTCTTATTTGTTCGTAGTACTAATCTGTAATGCTCTGATACCAAGAAGTCAAAATTGCTCTTCAATATATGACAAGTCCGCACAAATTGCTACGAAACCTTCTAACAATCACCAGTACAGAGTCTAACCACAACCATAACAATAACAACAACTCCTACCATAAATGCTGCTTTTACGGGGTATGAAAAGATCTAAATGTAGACAATCTTGCTTTTATAAATATCTCCATCCCGTCAAGAAATCGATTCTATATATAAAAGAAAAAAGAAAACACTATTACAAAGTCCATGTAGAAAAAATTGATGCGGTATATGTTTCAGCTACATAATTGAATAACAAAGTATCACATCATATATGTATGCTCTTTTGACCAGGAAACTAAGAGTGGCGTACATTTTATGCGTAAGCGCCCAATCGCATTTTATTGGCAAAATTTGGCAGCCTGACAAATGGGAAATTAAAGTTTGATATCGAATCTCTTAGATGTGATATTGTGTTGATTAGCTAATCGAATTACGAAAATATAATTTATGAATAGGATGTCAAATGGAATCTGAAAACTGTGATTATGTTTTTGTTGATTATGTTGATTAGCTAATCAAATTTGCACCTGTGCTTATTGGATCCATCAAGGCATTAAACTCTGACTTGTTTTCCATTTTAAAAAGGACTCTGGCTTCTGTTTTAGCAGCTATATATATATATATATATATATATATATATATATATATATATATATCATTTCTATGGCTCCATTATAACATATAACTATTTGAGCATTTTTTAATCGGTATGTAGTCTATATTGTAAATCAAACAAATTTTGACTTAATCATAAATCACATATACACGCATGCTTGGATGTATGTAGGGGTGGGCAATAGATCGGATTGGATCGGGTTAGGATCGGCTCGTTTACAAAGTGGGTCGTGTCATGTTAATGTGTTGTAGCTGGCCCATTAATAATTAGGGTCAGATCGGGCCTCTATGTAAATAAATGGGCTGGGTCGAGTTGGTTGGTGCCCCGCTTTTGACCGTTTAAAATAGAACAAATTGTATAAAAAACAGTGCACAATAATAATTTATTTTTTTTTTATAAGAGGGGCCTCAAGGGCCTTTTATTGAATATTGTTGAGATAAGCGTACCTATCATCAAGGGCTAAGTCTAAGATGGACTCAGGTCCTTCCTCCAACCAAATTCTCTCAGCAGAATCATAGGATTGAAGGTGAGCTAGGGAGTGGGCTACCCTATTCCCTGCTCGTAAAATGTGGCTCCAAGAAATAAGTTTAATGAGTTGATCTGGTCTGACCTGTTAATATGTTTTAATGGATCGGTCCATTATTTACCCAACTTTTTATTAATCCTATTTTAAACTGGCCGACTCGATTGATCCAATAAGTATCTAGTCGTTGCTCACCCCTATATATACCTACATTAGTACATCAATAATTTTAGTCTTAAGACATTAATTATCAACAATTTTTTTTTATCTTAAGACATTAATTATCATAAATTGTTGATCTTTTTTCATGTCATTTGATGTTGGATATGAAGTGCTTCAATTGCAATTTTTTTTTTTTTTAAATACAATGGTAAGACTGAAGAACAACAAATGTTAGACGCCTTTTCTTACAAGAGTGCGGCCAACTACATCATCGACCAATATAGCACCAAGTGCTGAGGAAAAACAAACATCTGAAGAAAAAAGAGCTGTGATAGACTGACCAAATTTAGATAGCCAGTCGGCAGCCATATTTGCTTTCCGAAAGATATGAGTAACACGAAATTGGGTACCTTGTTGTAAGCATGTACGAATGTCTTCAATTGTTGTGCTAATTCTCCATGGAATGAGGGATTTGCCTTTTAAAGCCTGAATCACTATGAGATTGTCTCCTTCAATGTACAACCTAATGAAGCCTGCCTGTATAGTCGCAGCAATACCATCACGAAGTGCTGTGGCTTCGGCTACGAGGATTGATGTATGACCATAAGAGGCTGCGCCTGCTTTGAGTAGTTTGCCAGTCCAGTCGTGAAGTATATATCTGCCTACTTCTGAGGAATTGAGGATGGATCCATCAAGGTTGATTTTAACGAATCCTAGAGGTGGAGGGTTCCACCTAACAAAGTGGAAAGATGTGGAAGGGGATGAAGAGGGCCCCTTTTGAGTGCGATCACCTGATATGCAAGTTCGGATTCTCTATTCGGCATACGCCTTTTTTGCTCTAATTAAGCATCCTAGTGGGTTTTTTAAAAAAATTCTCGAAAACTGTTGCATTTGTGTCCTTCCAGATGCTCCAAACCACGAATGAAAATTTTTAAAGCAGCTTTGGATTTTAGGAAGATTTCACCCTTGCAAGGCCATCAGTTATCTCCTAGCATCCTTCAGGTGAGAACTGGAGTGGGAACCACTGATGTCTATAAGCTAGTTCCCAAACATTCTTGAATATTTGGCAGTCGTTGAAAAGATGCTCAATTGACTCAATGTCCCGCAAGAAAGTGGGACATACTGGATCAATGTTCAATCCTCTTTTGAGGAGGTTGCGTCAGACGGGGATCGCTTTGTGATATATTTGCCATAAGAATATTTTGATTTTGGGCATGATATCAATTTACCAGATCCATTTAAACGGCCAATCAAAGGAGTCATGTATCTATGTGTCATGCATCCATGTGGCAGATTTGGTACTAATGTTACCTGAGCTATCTAGCCCTAGCAAAAGGAGTCTTGCTTCAATTGCAAAATTAAGAAGGGTGAAACTTTATTTATGAGAATTGGTTGGCCTTCTCTTCCTTTATATACGAACAACTTAATTGTGGGCTGATACAGGGAGCCAAATATTAAGAAACATGCAAGTCAAGCTTTTCTTAGTCTGATTTTATTCATTCATAAATGTAACAAGCTCTGTAAAGTTATAAGTTCAAACAATTGTTGATTAATTCAACTGGTGTCACCCGATATTTGGCTAATTTTATCGACTTCAATTTAAAATTGAGTCTTCTTCAACATACAGAACAATATGAAATTAAACATCGATATCAGAATCGGGATTAAATTTAGTGATTCAACTAATTAAACAACCAGAATACAGGACCCGGCGATGATGACTTGTAGCTAGCTAATTGGACAGATTTGAGCTTGCATGCTTGTCATGGTAAGACAACGATCATATCACATAGTCCATCACCGATAAGAAGAAGTTGTTATCTAGATCTCTGAGAAATTCCATTTGCGTTATATTTTATGTAATTGATCATCATCTCATTACTTCATTAACGTTCTTAATTATCTGTTTAATTAGAAAAATCGATGTACAACTATAGAATGGTAAAGCTCTTATCACCAAACTTCGACTAGAAAATAGTAATTAATACTAATACGCATGGTTTGTGAATTAATAAGGTTGTTATCATGGACGTAAGTGCCATACCCACTTGCATTGTACTTATCTTCTTTGTAATTAACTTACCTGAAGCAAACGCCTTATATATATTACTAGCGTTATATATTTATTCTTGATTTCTTGCGTTTTCTTTTGAGAGTAGAAACCTATCGTTATCTTGTCTTCATCACAAACTTATAATTGAGTTTTTAACCGAGTTAGAGAGGATAAAATGAAAATCTAGGTTAGAGATAATCGAAAATTATTAGGTTAGATTATTTTTTTGATTTATTCATTTTTATAATCTTATGAGAAGAATATAATGTTCAATCAATTCAAATTAAACGAAAGTTATCTAAAAGGAGGGTGAGGTTTAGCCGTGTAGGAGGGTTTGGACATATGTAGCCTTACCCTTATGTACGTAATTGAATTTGAAGAGACATTGTTTTCAGTAGACTTAGCTTTGGGAGGTGCTTCGTGTGTAATACTTGACATAGAAAGAAGTAGCGGATAATTCAGCGAGACTGTTATACTTCAGTTGGCTGTGATGCAAAATAGGAATGAATGATTGCACTGATTGAGGAGGGTAATATTTGATGGTGATCATTAGTGGAATAGAAATTGCTGAAAATGATTCCTTTCAGCTGCGTTGAAAGCACAGACTTTTTCATGCTGACTAGAGTAATACAACTGTTCGAGCAAGCGAATGATTAGGGAAGGGTTATAAGTGGGGCCTTCTCGATTTCAGTGATCCATAATAGTAGAGATTTCTCCTTTCAGTGCAAGAGCTTTGGGTCGTATGGTGTGTACACTAGTTGAGTTCTCAATGAATAAGTTATAACGAACATGCATTGCACACTTCTTTCAAAGGATGGGCTGTGATAAGATTGGAATATAGGTGATAAAGATATGTTCTTTTTGCTCAGGGAGTACGATGGGATGTGGGTGCACATTGAAGGATTAATGGGCTATTTTCAGGAACTTCCTTGTGATTTTGGTCTAATTTGAAGTGTCCAATGGCTGTATTCGGATGTCCGAATGTTGGATGTGGCTAGAACTTGCACTCCAAAAAGAAAAGAGAAGGGGGGGGGGGGGGGGGATAAAATGGTGCAGTTACATCTTGCTGTTTGTATGCATCCCTCATGTAGGGCTCTGCTCTTGGCGGTAATGACTGTAAAGGCTGGAGGCAAGCATCTTTTAGATAAAGATCACTACAGTCTTTCTTCGAAAGGAATGAGTTAGCTTAGATTTGGTTTTTCTTAGGTCGTCCTATCTTAACCTGAAATACACAAGTAACACAACTCTTTTTTGTTTAGGTTCCTTGTTGAGTATTGTATCTTATTTGTGACATGAAATTTTATGGAACACCCCCCCCCCCCCGCCCCGGCTCGCCCGATGGTGTTGCTCTATGAATCTTTGGGATTTAGTTGGTACATATTGGGCTTGTACTCTGCGGCGGAAACCTTGGATTGGGAGCTCTAGTGAAATAGCTTTGGTCCTTAGGTGCAGACTATGATGATGTGCTGCCATTTGTTAATATTTCTGAATCCATCCTAACTGATAATGCATGGTGTGTGTTTTCTCACCATAGCATCATGGAATTAGGTTACGAGGATAATGGATCTCCAACACTTCACTCCAGCAGGTCGTGGAAGTCTATGGAAGTGGAGATCCAGTCCTCACTTGAGAAGCTAGTTGACATAAATGACTCCATGAGCAGATGTGCAGCAGCAGCTGCTCCTGCAACATCGGTTACACAGAAGCTGGCTAGACACAGAGACATCCTTCACGAATTTACCCAGGTGTACTTGTTTATTATTTGATATATGGCCTTCATTTTTTGCTCTTCTGTGTTCAGCATAGGGTCATGTTTGCATTTTTCCATATGCAATACGAACTCCACGTGTTTGAATCTCAAAATTATATTCAAAAAGTTTTCTGAACCTTTTTGTGGCAACGGCCTGATAGAGCGACAAAAGATGTGTGAGCATTATCCTGCTAATCAGAATCTACGTGGATGCACACCGTGTTGTCTTTTCTTGTATGGTGACTTTTCATCGACACATTGTGTTAGCATGCTTTTAGGAATTCAGGCGTATCAAAGGCAATAAAAATTCAATGAGGGAACATGCCGAGCTTCTTAGTTCAGTAAGGGATGATATCAGTGAGTACAAGGTAAGCACCATTGCGCTAATTTCATAACCTGTCTAATATCAGTCAATTTGTTTCTTATGTCTAACTTCGTGTAGGCTTCAGGAAATATGTCTTCAAAAGTGCAGCTGCTGCGAGAAAGAACTGCTAGAAGTGGAAGCATATCTCATTTAAGTCTTTCAGCTCTATTATAATGACAGACAACATCTTCTGTCTTCCTCATTTTGTAGAAGTTTAGAAGTTAATATTACTAGTTTTGAGTATCTAGAGCTTCTAGAGGATTATTACGGAAGGGGTTTGTGGGAGAATTGTTGGAACAAAAACTGACTCTTACAGGCTTAATCTTCTCAATTTTGGGTCCAATAATCCTATTCCCTCGCTAATGCCTGCGGGAACACAGACACCGGTAGATAAACTGAAAGCAGAAAAGGCGAGAGGGAACACCTACTGTTAAGCAACACCATCTCTTTTCCATATTCAGCAAGGACTTGCAAGATGCAACAATGATCAGACTATGACAACTGACGGAACAACTCTCTCACTGGCGCCTCACTTGGCAAGCAAGTCACCAATCTTTTGGATTTTCTTGGGGATGGTACATGGTTCACTACTAAAATAAATTAACATAGTTTAGTTAAGGTTTAAAATAGATACTGAAGCATGTGAATCGCTTGGGATTTACTTAAATACTAGCCTTAGGGAATGAACCTGTGCTTGGCTTTTCACAGGTTCAATCAGAAGCAAGCGCTCCAAGGACATACTCATGCATTCCCTCTTCAGTCATTGCAGCTCGTACTTAGTTTGTTCCTCATTATATATTGGCTCTCAAAATGAGGAAAATACAACTCAAAATGGGAAAATACCATCTGTGTTATGCTCCATTCTCATTTTTTCCCCTCTAATCTCATTTTGTTAATATATACCAAATTCCTCGAGACACAATTAGGCCATTTTCCCCCTTTCTGGGGATGAAAGCAAATGGGATGAAGTGTTAATTATCTTCCCCCTTCTTTCAACTCCAGTAAAATGGAGATCAAAGGCAAACAAATAAATAAATAAAATTATTTGAACCACATAATTTTATCATAAACGTCAGCCTCTAGAAGGTTACAGTTTTCGGTTGGTTAAAACATTGTTGTCTGGTTTGGCTATCACAGAACATCAGAAAACGCATATCTCTATCAGAAACAGAACAACTAAACACTCCTATTTGGTGACACAGTGCTCATAAAAGAGACATTTTAGTCACTTCAACTTCGCTCGTTTTTCATGGCCACCCTAATTAATTAAATTTATATAGCAATATAAATAATTACTTAATTCTCAAAAAAATATTGACCGTGAAAAATCCTCAGTCTCAGACAGTGTAATTTCAAGTGCTTGTGGCTGAGAAACTGGGAACCATTTCTTTCTGTCTGTGCTTAAATCTGAAGATCGAAAAGCTCATTAGGAAACGCTTTTCTTTCTTTTTCCAACTACCACCTGAAAAGTGACGAAAACACAAAATGCGATGTTCGATTAAGAACATGTTTTTTTCGACTTATTTTGACTGTACTTATTCTGAACTGAACTTATACGAACTTATTCTGAACTTATTTATTGAACTTATTCTCAACTGAACTTATCCGAACTTATTCTTCAAAAAATAAGTCGAAGAGAACAGGACCTAAGTTGGGCATATTTTGAAAGGAATACTAATACTAATACTATTACAATGTCAATGTGTTATTGATATGGTGACATGAGCTCATATAACGGATTATAGAGGCCAAAAACCATAAAATCAAAACCTTTACTTGATTTATCAAAAAATTCATGTACTTTTTAGTTTAAATAAATTTAAAAAAGCAAACCTTTGGATGAACCATGTTCATCCTAAATTCAAGATTATAGTATGTCATATGAAAATATTGCAAATAAAAAATTACTTTATAATTATGATTAACACAAACTATATAATTATAAATTTATAATTACATGGCCTTTACCCCGGGTGGCCATTGAGATTCCAAAGACTTTCCGAAAGCAACTGCGAATGTCAGCTCAGACAACTTGGATTTCAAATAAAAATTCTACAGAATCTCATCCAGCAATTTTTAAATTTTTTTTTCCACTTATTTAATTTGTTGTTAATATTAATTAATTTTGGTGTGATGAATCCACACGATTTGCTTCGCTTTCTTCTCAGGTGTGTGAGAACTTCTGAGATTCAAACTAATCCAACTTGAAACCTGCAAAGCTGTATGATCCTTATAATATATTACCGATATTTCAGAGACAGAAAAATACACTTGTTTTTAATTCAACTAGGTTAATTGATAGAATATCTAAAAAGTATTAGCATGGGTGCAATCTAGTTTGTAGAGTGCATAAGTGGATATCAACAAAGACAAGGAAAGAAAGATCGATTATCACTGTTGAAGCAACAACTGGAAGCCAACTTAACTGGTAAAGTACCAAGGGCAACAATTTCCTGTTGTAGATGAGCACCAGTAAAAGGTTAGGGAGCCAGAAAAGGCTATCTGGGACATAATCAATTGACAGAGAATCAGTCACAGATCAGAACATAAACCCCTTCATAAATCGAACAAAAGCGGTGATTAACTGAAGGATTATCTGCTATTTTGACTTGGTGTTCTTGCGCGAACAATAAAAGCTTCACCAAAGGAACAAATACAGTAGAACAATTAGATTCCAATACACACTGAACAATATATTCTCAATCCTTTGCTTTACTTGATTAGATACAATGTTTAGATAGATACAGTTTGCTATGTATTCCATTGTCAATGAGTTCCTACATACACGCAGCCTCTCTACACCATACTCTATCAACTCAAAAAGAAAAATCAGATGAGACACAAACTTGGAGACTAAAACATTAGATGAATGACTTACTAGATCATGAGCGAATACTGACTTCAGAGTTGCAACCATCTTCAGTTGTATGGTCTAATTACCTGATTCACAGTAATGCCTTTGGATTATTGCATATCAACAAAAATGTCGCCCAATTTAGGCCTGATCACTCGACCCTAGAATTGCATATTGTGGTCATAATGAGTGTTCCTGTTAACTCTTTGTATGAAAAGAAGTCCCCCAGGTTCATCAGAGAAATCTGCTGATTGAGTAAGCCAAACTGGATTGTTAAAATCCCTCAGTTGAGCACACAATCCTTGGCCCTCCTACCTCAATACGAAGCCACGTTATCCGCAACAGAACTTCCCCCATTTACTTACCCACCTACACTAGAAGCATTCTCCACAAGTCTCACTCCTCAGATTTCACTCCCGTCAAGTAAACTTGAGACTGAACAATGGTCTGCCCGATCTTAAAACCTGGTACCACAGTGAATCCCACTTTTGGTCTTGTTTGGCGAGCAAACCTACATCTTCTAGTGACATCTTCCATATAGACCAGCGAAAAATCAACACCCCTTTCCACTTGGAAAATATCCACAGGGGGTTCAAAGGAAAAGGCAAGCCTATGCAGTGCCCAAACAGAGCTTGCCATCTTGACAAACAACTCATAGAATACACCCAATGACTTCCATGAATTCACAACAGCTTGATTCTGTTCTAAGCCATTGAAAATTGAAGACTCCATGGTTGGATGGATAATTTGTTGATATTTGCTCTCACAAAACCTTGAAAAATCACAAGTAGGATTCTTCCTCAAGATCTCTATCGGATTGGTTGAAACATGATCCTTTAACTCTTTCAAATAAACCGTTCCATCATACTTAGAAATCGAACCATGACCATTGCAAACACTTTCATCCTGAATCAACCCGAAATCCTCCAAATCAAACCCTTCAAACATCCGCAAACACACATAAGACAGCAATGCATATCGGTTATGCCCTTTCTTAGCATAATCAACATCAGAATACACTGAATTTGCAGCCAAATCCAAATCCCATCCACCGTTCTTCATCAAGTAGATCAAAACCTTTGTAAACTTATGAAACAAACTAAAAGCATCATGCAACATTTTCTCAAACACCCTAACAGTCAACAAAACATCAGAGCTCTCTTTCTCTGAAGAACAACAAGATAACTTCTTTGACAATCCCAAATTCACCCTCTGCAATTCCTCTATTTTCCTCCTCAACCCTGCAACCTCCTCATCCTTAACATCAATTTCAGACTGCAAACGGTTAAACACAGATTTAAGAGCCCGAAGCTTATGCTGATTCTCATTAACTTGGAATTCTAAGCAAGACCCAGTTGAGAACTCAATGTTAAAATTGGGGTTCTGGTAGTAATTCTTATACAACTGCTTAAATTCAGACAGGGTTTGGAGGTGAGAGACTAAGGCCTTATCAGCATTCTTACTAGCCTCCTCATCAAAATTGGGGACATGGGCAGTTTGCAAATGAAGATAAGAGGCCTCAAATGAGGAGATAGTAGCAAATAACGAAGTAATTAGCGTTTGATTGAACTGGGCATCTGAGCTCCGCTTACCTTTCTCTGAAATTGGCGGAGGGGGTGATTCTGATTCCGGCTTGACAACTCCGACGTTCTCGTCGGAGACAGATTCTTCGAGAAGAGAGTACTTGTCGGAATCATCGGAGAAGAATTCGAAGGCTTTGGACTTGAATGAGAGGGCGAATTTCTGAAACATCTGGGAAATTTGAGGGGGTTTTTGCGTTTCCTCCATTTTTTCCGGCATTAGTAATTTACTACTAACTGATCAACAGCAATGCCCAGAAATTCGCATTTTTCGTCCTCTTGGATAACTGTGATTGTTCACAACGATCAATCTTCCTTCTGAGACAGTGAGAGAGAGAGAGAGAGAGAGAGAGAGAGAGAAGAGGAAGGAAGAAAGGAATGGAGTGAGAATGAGGGCTATGAATTTCGGTGGCTGGTTCGGCTGATGATGATGATGATTAGAATATACAGGTAATCTGCAGCCTTTTTCTTTTTTTTTTTGGGTTTCTATTTGTGGCTCAATCTCTTTTTTGACCTTTTTCGGCTCATGGGTTTTTGCAATAACGGTAATAAGAACAGGAGAAAAATAATAATGTAATGGGCGTTCTTTTTTGTTAGAAAATAGATAGAGTTGATTAAAGGTGATATTTGTTTTTGTTAAAGTAGGTTAAAAGTAATATATTTTTATATAAAAATATATTACATTTTAATTATCGAACTAGTTTAAACTATTTTTACTATTCATTCAATGTGCCTTCCCATGTGAGTCTTTATGTACTTGTAACTTGTGAGGATGGTGTTTTAAATCTATAGGGTATCATGCGTATTATGCCTTTTAAGCCTAATGTTGCTAAAATAGCTTGGTACACCTCCTTACCTACCAATAGCATACCCAATGCCCAATGGCACTGGTCTATGCAAAAGTCTTTGAAATTGGTACCAGACTTCTTGTTTAGGGGTGAAGAGGCAGCCACATTTAAGTACGGACTAATTCGTCATTACATACATTACTTTGTCCATAAAAAATGCGCATTTTCATTTTCTTGTTGATTCCAATTGTCAAAGTATACATTAGTGCTTCTTATGTCGAGCTTACAAGCTGTAATTTACAGTATGCCAAATAACACCATTCCCATCCACTAGCCTTTAGATAGTTCGAAACTCTCATGTTACAACTTACATGTGATGTCGCATGGTCACATTCCTCCTAATGTTGATTAATATCATATGACTTGTAAAGTGGTGACACCTTTGTTGTATGATGCTCTACAAGTTGCATTTGAATTGTAATTGGTGCATTAAATTTGCTTAACAATTTTATATCCCCCCCCCCCCAAAAAAAAGTAAACCTATCCATGGACAACTATCCAAGAAATTTGAATGAGGGTTGAGCTACTTAACTAGAAAACTCATTTGATAGGGCCAAAAGTTGGCCACTTTCTTACAGAAGCTTTTCATCGACTTTGAGACTTATCCAATCATGTGCATTGGTCCTTTGCACATTCATTGAGTTTGCTTTGGTTGGTTGTCCCATGTTCATGCAAAATACTCAGTCCTAACCCTAAAACAAGAGTCTATTAATTTATTTATTTTTTTTAAAAAAAACCCCCTTAAGGCAAGGTACCCACAACAGCCTTTGGTAGACAAACATCGGTTATGACATTAAAATTTGTTAGGCTGTCTTATTAAATGCCTTTAAAACTTTGCTGTCTATACCGTGAAAGATCAGAAATCAAGGTGGCACAACTTGTACTTTGATAGACATAGAGCCGTATATGATCCTGAGGAGAAAATTTAACCATATTGGCCAATATCAATAATTAGGGAAAACAAAGTGTCCCGAATTCAATTCGTGTTAATCCTTCTGAATTTGAGCAGAGAGTCTCGGAGCATTGTTGAAATTACCCAAAATCAAGCAAAAAGCCAATCTTTCATTCTCAGTCTAGCGCACCATGGCGTTAAACAAGGCAGTAGCCTATTTGGTAGAGCAATATGACATCCATCCGCAAAAACATATGGCAAGACCTGAACTGATGGACGTTCACCATTTTGTTCACGCCTTTGATCCTTGCAATTCAATTGTTGTCGTAGGCAAGAATGGTTGAGGCTTCGCCATCAATCACAAGAATGTCGCCATCTTTCAGGCACCTAGTAGAAAAAATCGCACTGCCAAATCGAACCAAACATTCAAAGGGTAGGAAATTAGAACCCAAACCTCAAAGTTGATTGAGCCGAATAAATCTACTTCTGTAGTAAGGTGAAGCTTCTTACTAGTGTCTCTCCTTGGATTTCCTTACAACGATCGCTTGTACCTCTGCGGTGATCTCCTCTCCTATGTAGACGGGTTGTTTGAATACCAAAGTTTGTGTTCTGTATACTGCTCCAGGCTACAAGCATTCAAAAGGTAATTTCAGGGATAAAACCTTCCAAAGATCTCAAACCTAGTTAGATTCCAAAGTTCTATGGCAGCCATTCCAGTTGTGAGAGTCAATTGCAGTTAAGACATAGCCATGCTTTACTAGCTGTCCAGTTTAATGAGCCATACTGAATGTAGGAAACCAAATGTCTAAACCCCACACCCGAATGAAGTGGCCATGAGAAAAAAAAAAAACAAATCTTAACTTCGCAATTGGTGTTCTTAAATCTTAACCCAAAAAAATATGAGAGGAAGAACAGTTGAGTTTTGAGAAAACATCACATGCAGACAGAAATACGATTGAATTTGCATCCGAACAACAGGAATCTGTAGTTTTCCCCAAAAATGACATACAAGGGGTAGAAGTCCATGAGCCTATGAGCTACCGAAGCTCCCCAGAATAAGTTCTATGATTTAATCAAAACCATTAAAGTTCTGTGGCAGCCATTCCAGTTGTGAGAGTCAATTTCAGTTAAGATATAGCCATGCTTTACTAACTGTCCGGTTTAATAAGTCATACTGAATAGAGGAAACCAAATGTCTAAACCCCATGCCCGAATGAAGCGGCCATGAAAAAGACAAATCTTAACTTGGCAATTGGTATTCTTAACCCAAAAACATATGAAAGGAAAAACAGAAGCGTTTTGAGAAGGCATGACAGGCAGACGGAAATATGATTGAATTTGCATCTGAATAACAGGAATCAGTAGTTCTCCCAAAAATGAAATACAAAGGGTAGAAGACTATGAGCAACCAACTCTGAAAAGCTCCCCAGAATAAGTTCTATGATTTAATCAAAACCGCCAAAATGTGCATGATTTTGTAGTCCACCAAGCAAAACTATCATCATAGTAGGATATTCTAGGGTGAGAGATAGCTGAAAGGCACTTTCTCCTTATGTTGACACAAAAGGAGAGAACCACAAGTTCAGTAGAACTCAGAAACACTTCCGCTTTTCGACACAAAAATCTTGACCATAACTTGTACCAAGCTTGTGATACAAGATCAGTACACTAGAATCAACAAGCTTTCCCCAAGTAATGCATGAAGATGCTTGCTTGCCAGCTCTTAACCGAAACTCCAACTCCTAGATTACAGCAGCAAGTTTGCAGCAAGCAAAATAATACAACGCCGCATTTACAGTCATAAATTGCAGGCGGCACTCCTCAACACAATCACAGCAATATTCTCATTGCGAGCAGTACCAATGAACACAATGGCAGCAGTACTCAAAAGCTAGAATAAGTAATTGCCAGTAATAAATTTAAACGCAAATCAGCGTCATTACAAAGCCCAAGCTTCCTACAATATTCAAGCCAAGATTAGTGAGTAATGACCAATGTACAACCGCCAAATACCAGATCTAATACCTAGTTCTGATCTTTAGATTCACAGCTAAGCCTAACTTGTTCCCATGCCAACAAAGATCACAAGGATCAACCAGTGCAACGCCTCGGCAAGATAAAATAGCATCTCCTCTTGTCAGGGGAAAGGCTATGTACATTTGGATTTCCCTAACCTCCCTTCCACATGTCCCATAAGAGGCCTCCTCCGTGTTGTGTATTATGTATATGACCCAGGAAAAAAATCAACTTTATACCCAGAAAAAGGATTGAGATAGTCCAACGACAACATCTCATATGTCAAAAAATGCTCATCTGAAATCAGCACAATACTTGAGGCAGAGAGTTTCATAAAATTGCCACCAACCCAGAAAACACTCAATCAGCTTACCCTTCAACTACACTATATACCCTCATGTTAGCAGTGAAAAACAAAACCCCATCAACATGGAGGATAAAACATATAATGGGTAAAAGAAAAAAGGATTAATTCTAACTGAAACTTACAAAATGAGAGGAAATAATCTGGGGAAACAAGGAAGCAACGAGCATCCCATGAACAATTCGATCTCGAAATCCAGCATTCTGGGCACATTGAGTATCGAAATGCAGAGGATTTGAATCATGGCTAACCTTTGAATATTCAACAACATCTGCATTTGTAAATACCCTTGTTTGCCGTAAAATATCATCAATTTTAGGTGTCTTTGCCTCAACATTCGAAGAAAACTTGGCGGATGAAATCAAACGTGATAAAAGGCGCATTGAGTTCATCATCATTCACCAGTCCAATCCAAACCAAATCAAACTGAAATCCCAAATCAACTTACGGCTTCAATCAAATTCAGAATATTTCCCTTGTATGATGCCCAATTGTTTGTTTCCACAATCACCAATAGCATGCTACTATGCTATCAACTGTCAAAAAATTGCAACTACTACAACCAAAGTGGTTGAAATTTCCAAACGGGTAACAATCGAAAAGCTTGGAATTTGAATCGAAGCCACGAATCATTGAAAGAAGTAACTCACCTCAATGGCGGAAATTAGGGGAGTCTGCGAAGTGGAGTTCTATCGTTCTTGTTCTTTAAGAAGAAGAAGCAGTTTGTGATTTTCTAACGTTTAATTAGTTGGGCTCCTTCAAGAGTTTACCTGGGCTACGTGGTCGTCTATTGTAAATTTGTAATATTGCCCTAAAATTAAAACAGTCAATTCTTCTAATAATCTGCAATAAAAGGTAACTAATGCAATACAAATATAAATAAAAGCAGCTTTTTTCATTTTATTTTTTTCCAATGATGTAAACCGTAACTGCGAATCATACTAGAGATTCATAACATAACTTCGGGCGTGTTCAGCAACAACATTTTGAGTAGCGTTTGACGTTTTGACTAAGTCAATATACTCACTAGGTAATTTTTAGTGTTCGATAACATAGTATTTTGACTAGCATTTCAAGTAGCGTTTAGCATTTTAAGCAGCGTTTCTGAAAAGCTAATAGTATTAAAATTTTGCATTCAAAAGTAGCATTTTATATTTTTTTGCCAAAAAATATCCTTTGAAAATTTTATCTTTGGAGATTATCTATACCCTTTTATGTCAATTTACATTAATCAGCTCACCCAACAGCTAAATTTACCAAACACATTTATTTCAACTGCTCATCCAAACCGCTATTCGCTAACAGCTAAATTACAAACTCTATCCGCAACTTAAACAGCTATTCGCTACCTGAACCGTTATTTACTACTTGAATATCTAATTTTGCCGAACAGGACTTAATAAAACTTAATAAAACTTAATAAAACACACTATTGTCCTTCTACTCGTACTTGTAGAAAATCACACTATAAATTCACAACATACCTTAATGAAACTCATTGGACTCCTTTTACTCGTACTCGTAACTTGTGATATGCTTGTATCATTGCTCTTTTTTCCAGCATCCGTCTACTAGGGTCTGAAATATCTCAATATTTCTACATAATTTATGAGACAAATCTATAGAGTAGAAAGGTCATAAATAAAAGAGGCTAATATATGAGAATCGAACATTTTGTATTTATATACTACATATATCATTAGTCAACACACAAAAACCAATGCAAAGTATGTGACATTTATTTCAAATTCAAGCCCGTTATAACATTACAGCATACATAAAATTTAAAAAAAAAAAACAGGTAAAGGTCAAATTCAATAAAAATAAATAAAACATGAAAATTGCAATAAGTATGAAATTTAATCATTGGTGGGGGTATTTTTATAATTGGTGACATTGTTGATATCTCCCAAGGCATTGTTTGGCTTGCGGTAGGTTTCCTCAATGTGTTTGGTCTTATTGAAGTATTCATCTGCACATCTCTTAACATCAGGGACGTTGTAATTTTGGGCTAAATATACTCCCCAAACAGTCCCTAATGTGAAGATCAACCCTGCCCTAATCAGACCCATTAATTATTTCTTTGTTTAAAAAAATACAAAGAAAGTAATTAAGAGAGGAGAAATTAAAGAAACTTGGAATTTTGTAAGAGATCAGAGAGATTGTGAGAAGGTAGTGTTGATGAATTGATGATTAAAAGGATGATTAGGACTTAGGAGGGATTAAATAGGGATGATTAGTCTTGTTGTTCAAGTTTTATTTTTACAATTAGACTCCATATATTATACTTGAGAAGGAAATTTTAATCAAATTGTTTAATTAGCTGATTTCCCTTCACCAAGCTTTCGGCGTTTCTTGCCATATTTATTTAAAAAAACAAAGTCAATCCTCTCTAGCTAGATTCCACATCAATCAATGACAATAATTATAATCATATGAGATAAGAATTGGAATACACAAACAGTCAGACCAACATAGGTTGGTTCAAATGATTTAATACTTATTCTTCTTAAGTAAAGTCTCGAATCAACAGTAGTTCGACTCCAATAAAACTGAGGATCCAAGACCCAAAAAAAATATATACACAAACAGTCATATATTAGGAATTTAGTATATTTACTTTAGATGAATGTATTGAAGGTTTTTTTAGATAGTTTTCTATTGTCAATTTTCTATCTCTGATTTGATTTAAAAAAAAGTCTATTCATAATTGTCAGGTTATTACCAACACAAGTTGGTTCAAGTATTTTGGCACTTGTTTCTCTTAAGCAAGGTCTTGAGTTTGACTCTTGTGAATGAAGAAAATCTATGATGAAAGAGTTTTACCTCGTATTAGAGTAATAGTAACTCGACTCTAGTATTTAGGAGAGTTTTTCTTGTCAAAATTGGTTATTCGATCTAAGTTAGCTTACTTAGCTATTTGATCTTGCATTTTAAAGAAAGTTTAGCATTTATATTGTTGTAGATCACCAATATAGATCCAGCCAATAAGAATCCTCCAAATTTCATTTTTTCCTTTACCCCCCCCCCCAAAAAAAAAAACCCCACACACCCCAAAAAAAAAAAAAAAATCACATTTTAAAGAAAGTATAGCATTTATATTGTTGTAGAAAAACTTCCCACTTTATCATCACCGTTTTTTAAGGACGTTCATTATTTATTTTTTGACAACCCAATATAGGAAATTGGCACAAATTTTTTTTTGAAAAAAAAAAAAAGCATACAGTCGGCAAGTGGCTCAATGGCAGGGCCCAGTTCCCACCATAAAATACTTGGCAACTCTATTGATATGGGGTGGTGTTTAACAAATTTGCCAGAACTTTAGTAAAGAGTACCTGCTAGCATTCCTTTAAAAAAAAAAAAATTACATTATGAAAAGTAATTTTTCTTTTAGTTTCAATTCGGTGGAATTAAAATTTACTATATCCTGATTGGTCTGGCTACTAAGGTTCGAACCCGAATATCACAAAGTTATACTATTTTTCTTTTGAGCCTCCATCACTCTCTAAACTAGAGTTAGATAACGGATTAGTTCGGATCGACCCATTTAATAAACAAGTCAATTTTGTGTTAGCCTTGAAAATAATTTAGATTTACTCAAAATTAAAAAATAACATGTGTTTCAAACTAAACAGTCAAATCGTATCGAATTCAGGTAGGTCGGGTTCGGGTCATGTTATTGTGTCGGGTTAAGCTTTACTAGCTCTATTCAGAACCAACTCATTGAAGTATCAAATAATCAAAAGCAAACAAAATTCATCAAATCATGGGCCCTGACCAGCTGACTTCTATACAATTTCCCACAATGAAGACAATATACCATCTCCGCAAATGACGCCAATCACTCTTTGCTAAAACTCCTATCACCAGAGCAATTCATAAATCATAACCAAGCACTTTTCACTTAAACTTTGATCCACAAACTCCCACACCCTCACAAACAAACCATGAAGATGGATTTTGGGAAGGCAACTGCTGTAACCATTCTGTTAAACATCATCTTCTTCACTTGTGTCTCGTCTTACGAACACAGTATCCCATACATACCGGGCCACAGTATCCCATACATACCACAACCACAAGTCAAGTGCCCCAAAGACACCCTTAAGTTTGGGGTATGTGGTAGCTGGCTTGGTTTGGCCACTGAGGTGGTTGGGACTAAGCCTAGTCCAGAATGTTGTACTGTGGTGGAAGGCATCGCTGACCTTGAGGCTGCAGTGTGTCTATGCACTGCACTCAAGGCCAATGTTCTCGGCATTGTCACGCTCGAACCGCCTATGGCTCTTAGCCTTCTGCTTAGTGGCTGTGGAAAGCAGATTCCAGAGGGTTTCCAGTGTTAAAGAGTCAGAAGGAATTCGTAAAGTTTGTCTGATGTGTTGGGTTGCTTGTTTATTTCCTTCCACTTTAGTGTTTCTGTCTCTGTTTAGAATGGCCATGATGTAGTTCTAAATTGTTGGCCCTATGTGTATGTGCATGGTCTTTTTAGCCACTTGGCACCTAATAATGCAGATGTTCCCTAGAGTTGGTGTCTAACTTACTGCATCCTAGACTTTACATAAGCAATTAGAAGAAAACGGAGAAGGTGAAACGAGACTCATGCTCCGATTTCCCCTGATAATGCAAAATTTCACAAATGTTAGCTTGTGTCCATCTTACTGCATTCCAAACTTCAAAAATAGGCAATCAGAAAATAGGGCAGATAGTCAGGCAAGACTCATACTCCATTTTAAAGAGCTTATCTCAGCCCTGTTACTTCTTTTTACATAAATACACACATAAACAGTCAGAAAAGTTCTAGCAATTCTAAATTCTTGACGGTAGCTTGCTATCCTTCCACTGATAACTTCAACAAGTCATTGAATCTACGATGCAGCATTGCCATGCCTGAAAATCTGAATCATAATAGCAACATTGGCACTTGGTGTCTCAAATTCCAGCTTTGATTATGACACATTCGACCCACACGCCTAAAAAGGAAACTAAAAAGAACATGGACAGCAAGAAAAATACCTGGATTTTAGTTGAATTGAAATTACACACTCAGGGCTTAGTGATTAAGTAGTGATTCATTGAGGTTTTGAGAGGATAATCACTCGGTGATGTCCAACCCGCATCTCACTAATTCGGCCAAGATGACGGAGCATCTGTGAAGAAGCAAAGTCTAATGCTGTAAAACTTTTTAAAAAAAAAAAAAATTGCTAGTCATTTATTCAGGCACTTTGCATATCCAGTTATCTTAACTGACAGTTTTGATTCAACTTCTTTAATAGCTGGAATTATCCAGTGTTTTCATTTAAATTTTTAAAAATAAGAATCCCCCCCCCCCTCCTTCTGGGCCTATCAAGCACCACCCAAGAGGTTCTATAGCAGGCTTTTTGGGGGGTAGGGAGCGCGGCAGTCACAAAGGCTTTTTTAGGGGTAAAACATCTCCCTTTGCAAAGGAGATGCTTCCTTTGTTTCGAACTTCAGACCCCCCAAAATAGGAGGTGCTTTCATTCAGTTTAGACAAGCTACCAAGTCTTAGCGAGATCTTGCAGCTAACAAGTCTCTTGTCTCACCTATACGTCAATATCGACACTTGTAATGGTGCTAGGCTGCTAGCCCAAGCAAATAGAAGATCTACTTCCACGATGTCATAGGTGAAAAAATATGATTTCATTCCAAAATAACCCCATATTCTGAATACAGCAGCCAATTTTCAACAAAGATGGTCAGACCGTAAAAACAGGAAAACACGTGTCTGCTCAGAAACCTCAGTTCAATGTTGCCATAACACATCCTAAGCACAATTGAGTATCTTCCCTCATTTGTGTACATGCAATTTAGGAAAATCCTCTTGGCTTAAAAGGTTTTCAATTTTGAGTCACCATAACAAAGGATTTGTTAAATTTCTTTACATCAATCGGGCAATTAACAAAGAGTCATGCATACAAGCTCAAATGAGATTTCAACCCAAAACCAATTGGCAATTGGTGGAGTAACTCACAAACTTATATATATGCCCAAACCCTTTAATTTTATTAGTGTGGAACAATTCCCGCTTTCATATTCCTCACAGGATTGACATCAATATAGCTTGTTATAAATGCATGAAAACTTAACCGGTTCAGATTTTAAGGAGAAGGAAAACTCACAGTCAGTATTGCTTTGCCAGTGTTGTCGAGCTTCAATGCAGGACCCTTTATGTCACTTTCAACAAAAAAATGTTTGCCTTTAACACCTTCTGTCGCTGCAATATCACGAAGCTCCTGCAGTGAACACCAAAATATTCTAACCAAATTCATTTACACCCACAAGAAACTTTAGCTCCACTGTCTAGGCCTTTAGGGGACAGCAAAAACGGAGCATTGAAACAAATGCTGTTGGAAATGCAAGTTGAATCCCGTGTACAACAACTCATAGTCATGGTGACTATGTGATGTTCCAAATGGAACAAAGTTCACTCACCAGAGCTCTGTCCCACATGTTTTCAGGCAGCTTCACAAAGAAAAACACCATAGTCAGCAAAGCTTCAAGTAATCAAAGCATTGAAAAACTAACTGCAAGACAAAAGAAGTGACTGCAAACCTTCTTTTTTGGGGCTGAGATAAGTTGAGAAGTTGCTTCAGCATATGCTGCCATGTCACTAACAGCAGCATTGACCTTCTCCAAGGTCAGTCTCCCTCGCATGTAACTACAATCATCATGAACTATAGCATGTTAGTGGACAGCCACACAAATGCGATTACCACAAACAAACTCTAATCAAAAGGACAAAGCTTTGTACACTTAACGATGATAGTGAGGCAAGTTCATCCGCAGAAATGTACCACAATGGCGGAGACCCACGACCCTTTTTCTCCTATGAGAAAGGAAGCACTAAGAGATGAATAACACTTCATACTCCCCAAGATTAGCAAAATCGAAACAGCAGGAGAATACATCCAAACTTGCCTTGTGCAATGCAGGAGGACCCTCCTCGATCTTCAAGGAACCTAAGGATAGTTCACAATTGGCGACGTCTGGCTGCAAACTATAAGCGAAAGCTTTACATACCATCAAACAGCCACATTTGAAACTAAATTCTCTCAATTCGGCATCCTATATGAGAAAATTGTCCGTAATTTTTACTAGCAGAGCAGGCAGGCAGAGGTAACGACTCACTTATCGTTAGCATTAGGAAGAGAATACACAGTTCTGGCTGGTAAATGTGAAGGAACATGAAGTGCCATATCCTGCAGCTTCTTCTGCTGCTTCAGGGATGCTTCAATCAACCTCTGCAAATTCAAACCACAATTGTCCTATAACTCATCTCACCCATCCGGTTCATAAAAATCCCACGCAACACTAAACCTAGGATTTATTCCACCACTTTTCCTTTTTCTTTTGGGGAATTGTACATACTAAAACATTCAATTTCACAATTAAACAAAATCCTAGAGGAAAAATCGTTTTCTAAATGTAACCGTCACATAAACCCTAGCAACAGAGGCGATAGAAAGAGATTGGAACCTTGGCTTTGGGAATGGCGAGGGTCTCCTCACGCAAGCGATTTTTGATAGATTGAACCTGAAGCTCCATAGCCTTCACCGCCGCATCAACCGCCGTCAGATCGGCGACGCTACTCGCTGGGTACACTACGTATGATGGCGAACCATTATCAAAATCAGTCGACACAAAACCCTACTTGAATCCAAGAAACTGAGAAATTGAGGGAGAAATTAATTACTGTTTCTGGCGATGATGAGCTCTTGAAGCTCGGAGATGCGAGTGTTGAAAGACACCATTAGCGATTCCAAGCTTGATGCTGCCTCTTTCGCCTCCATTCTCTCTCTCTCTCTCTCTCTCTCTCCCCCTCTGTGGATGCTTGAATTTTGGAGCTTGGGGTGGGAACAGTGGGAACTCTGAAATGCTGGTTGGCGGGAACTCTGAACACCCTAACTGTCGTTTTTTAAGATTTTATTGAATAAGCCAACTTTATCTTAACACAAATTATTATTATTATGAAGTGTCTTTTATATTTTTCGATCGCATATACTATGACGAAGTTGATAATAGATTATAAATAATATATCGTTTCAAAAAAAAGAAAAACAAACTATGAAAGTAGATTCTTAAGAACTGTTATTATTGTTGAAACAAGAAGGAAAAAATCAAAGGTAATATTAAATTTAATTTATCACAACTAATTTATTGTCACTTATTTACTTAAAAAAGTCTAATTAAGTCATTGAGAAGTTCATCAAATTTATAAGTTTAACATGGCTGTAAAAATGTCTAATTCTTTAGATATATAGTTATATTTATTGAATATATAACTGTACAATGCTTAACAGCCTAATTTGTGACCTTAGCTAGGTCGATTGGGAATAAGTTCATTAGGAATTATGGTCAAATCAGCTTTGCGCAATAAGAATGTTTCAAACACTGCGGTCCAATAATCAAACGTATAATTTGGAAGCAAACATTGGAGACACTAAAATTTAGCCTCAAGTTCACTTCAAAATAAGCACCTTGTAGAGTGTACTCAGAGCTAGGCATGCAGTTCGTAGTTCATGATGTGCTTTCTTCTTATTTCTCACACTACATACAGCACAATGCCTGATTAGTGAGCAAAATTACAGGTATTGCCAGAAAAAATTACACCCCGACAAGGCTAAAAGCATACGATTTCCTATAATATTAGGACTTGTATACTAAGTATAGCTATGCTCAACCTTCAACTTGTCCTGCTCTTGCTTAGATCTAGCAGAGAAACCAGCAAACCAGGCGACCCTCATGAGCTGCAAACCAAGGATCAGCACCCACCAACACACCAATCCTCTTATAGTATGCACCACCCATGCTGGTGCACTGAGTTCCGCACTGAGCTTTAAACCCCTCATAAGCTGCAACACTCGATATGCCTCATATACAACCGGGGTGACTAGCCAGACAGGCGATTGCCAGTGCCATGTCAGTAACTCCGTAAGAATCTGCACTGAGAGAAGGAGAAGGTACGGGCCCAAAAGTACCAAGAACGAGATGTGCGAGAGTTGGGGTTGGAGGAATCCCTTTTCTGACCCAAAAAGCAATACTAAGGGGACAGCATAGCCTATTATTGATGCAAACATGTTCCAAAACTGGTAACTAAAAGGAGCCGTGCTTTTTGGGGCTCGGGTTGGGTCCTTAGGCTGGGTAGTGGAATGGGCCATGAGGAGAAAAAGGGTAGCCCCAAGATTGAAGATGCAATCCAGCCCAACAAGGGAAAGCAGGCTGGCAATATTGGGCCCGAGAAAAATTGATGATATAGGCAGCCACAGGGTGGGGACCATGCCTGTTGCCAAGAGACAAGCGGGGCCCAGAATCCACAATGGCCATTTAAGGAAACCTATCTCTTTTGATGAATCACTGGTTTTCCGGGCAAGTTTTTCAGAAGCAGCAGTGGGAGAATCTGCAGGAAGCTGGGATGTTAGGGTGTCGAATATGTTCGAAGTTCTTTCAAGGAGTTCAGGGTCAGCCTCATCAGCTGGCGCATATGTAAGGGGGGTGGGTTCCCATGGGGTCAACTTTGAGCACAAAATTGAAACACGTCTTACTTGGGTATTGGGGAGTGCATGCCCAAAAAGAGAATTAGGGAACTTGTGATGTTTCTCGCTCTGCCTCAGATGATTTAGTCTAGCAACAGTTACGCCGGATATGGGAGCTTTAATCAGAGAAAACATGGTTAAAATAAGCTGCTAATCAAGAGCCACAGCAACAGTGTTGTTTATTATCTGCAAGAGAAAATAGTAAGTAGACCAGTAATTATCGATACAACTCTCAGTCCTGATCATCATAGTGCGGAGCATAGCAGAACAAGTGATCAGTAAACTGGAATTTGACTGAGATAATTTACACTATGGACATTAAGTTGATAATTTCAAAGAACAACCCTAGCCAAGCAAATTCATTGCCAGCTGCTTAAACCATTATAACACAAAATACAAGGGGTTTATGCACCCAAAAGCAAGGTACTGGGATCAGAAGAGCATAAACAGAGAGAACATTCAGAACACGAAAGGCTCATATGTAAATACAAGATAAACTTTTAAATCTGTCCCAGCATTTCCTCGGCAACTCATTATGTAAGACCAGAAACGATGGAAAGCAGTAGGTCAGTTGCAGAATAACTGAGATTTTTTTCCCAAAAAAACACATTAAAAAAAAAAGAGCCACCCATTCTGGGTTTCACAGCATCTACAGTTGTTCATCCCCACCACCTGTGTCTTCTGTAGTCCAAACCCTTCCAACTTCCAAGATATAATTTTGATGAAAAACCTCCTTCACTAAATAATAATTGCCTCAAAATCTACCTAAACGAAACAACTGGATAACTATAAGAGTTTGCTGTGATCAGCTTCTTTTTCTTCAGGATGGTGTTCTAAATTTGGTAATGAAGCAAACTCTACCATGAAAATAACATAAGCATCAATGCAGCATATTCATGCTCAAACGCCTGCAGCTAAACATGAGCACATGTGATTGGTAACATGCTAAGGAGAGTAAAATAGTCCATAACATCAACCAATTCCAGAGCACTCTACACCATTCCCAGTAGAGGCCTTGTCCCTTGTGAATTATCACTAGGTCCAAACCTATCATACCAGGACCATCCACTAGCATACTAGCATGATCTTTAACAAAACAAAACTAGTTTGGAAACCCATAACATTTCTGGCAGTAAAGATCCATTTCTAATCAATCATTTGAATCGTTCAAGCCACCAATGAGAGAGTTCAAATAAAGTTGAGTACCTCAGCTGCTCATGTTTGCACGTAACGTAATCTATATAGCTGGCATGCTTGTTCTGTTTATCACCTAAGAAAAAAGCAGTTTTCAAAGGACAAATTCCAACACTGGCTCACAGACAATATGTTTGATTTTTGAAGTTATAGTGCACATCAAGAACATAACAGATTTTGTGCTTTTATGTTAGGAAAGCTTTCTCCACTCTCTCGCTGCAAGGATATTCTTATAATTTTCCCTTACAATTAGTTGGTTAGGATTATCAAAAAAAAAATTAAAAAAATTCTCTTTACGTCCTCTTAACTTAGCTGAACCAATGATTTCTTAGCACAATTAACAAAATATCATAAAGGATTGAAGCGCACGTGTTGATAGGCAGGGTGGTAAATTAGGTCTCTGGTTAATCCTTGGAGTTTGTCAT
The DNA here is from genome assembly GCA_029747015.1 of Carnegiea gigantea. Lineage (NCBI taxonomy): Eukaryota > Viridiplantae > Streptophyta > Magnoliopsida > Caryophyllales > Cactaceae > Carnegiea > Carnegiea gigantea. Next base: position 807,748 of record JAKOGI010000017.1, on the reverse strand, counting down.
CCTACAAGGATACTTTCACTTGGAATCCAAGAAAGATTATCAACTTATTGGCTTCATTCAATACTCTTCTTCAGTATGCCATCTTCAAACTTGGTGCACCAACATCCAACTCATGGTCCTAGCAGTTCAGCTACTGATAAAAGCATCATAAGTCCTTAGCCAACAGGCACTAACACCCAATCCTATTCCTCACCCCCCCCCCCCCAAAAAAAAAAAAAAAACACCCAATAAAAATTTAAGGGGAAAAAAAAAACCTGCTCGGGGGCAAATAAGATAAATATGGCACATATGCGACAGATTGAACAAGAGAATACCCAAACACCCTTGAAGCCCGAATGGGGTTCACAAGATTGGAACTTTGAAAGGGAAGTTTGGATCAAGTCACTCAATTAGTTTAGAATTGCAAAATTATTCATCCATTTTCAAGTTTTTGAAATTGATGATCCTCTCCAAACAGTTCAATACCATATTATCAGTCAGTAGCGAAAAAGCTACTCTAATAATCAGACAGACCTAAGAGGAACATAGAACTGATACAATCCTCGCACTGAAAACCCTCAATGCGACATCAATTTACAGTAAAACAGATGCCAACAAAACCCCCTGAAGCATCAGACAAATACCCACAAAATGAGATTCAATTCAAATACCCAAAAATTAGTTAATCATAACAATTACAACTCACAAATGTGATTGACTGCATCACAATTTTGATTTATGCTCTCAATTTCAAACCCCGGAATGATACTAACCCACCAATCCGATTACTATGAATTTGGAAACATTAAAATGAATACAACAAACTAGCAGAAAGAAAATAGCTTATGCCAACTGCGATTGCAGGAGATCTCGATGAAAATTGAAAGAAATGAATTGAGATTACCTAGTGGATTTTGTCGATGCTCTAAGTGTGACACTCACCAATCGCTGCGGGAGATTCCTGGGCCTAGATTTTAGCAGGATGAAATGCAAAGACCCTGAGCAGGGTTTTCCTTTTCGAATAAATAAATATATGAATTCGAGTTTTACTGCTTTTCGCAAGTATTGTGAATTAGTGGACGAGTGCACTTTCTTTTCCGCGATAAGATTGTAAGTTGCAAGAAAATATATGAAATTGTAAGGTGTTGTAAAAAAATATAGAAAAATATGTAAAAAAGTTATAATAAGATATAAGCAGTTGTAAGAAGATGTAAACAGCTGTAAGGATAAATGTAATGAGTTGTTAAATTGTTGAAAAGCTATATAATATAATTTGTACATATGTATGCATATTATTGGTATTTAGGGCCTGTTCTTTTCATATGTAAATTGAGGTGGGTAAAATGATGAAGTAGGTTGAAGTAGATTGAATTTTTTTATATAATAAATTGAACTTTGTTAATATAGTGAAGATGGGTTGAAGTTGGCTGAAGTGGGTTGAAATGAATTGATGTTGATATTTTAGAATTGACACACGAAAAGAACAGGGCCTTAATGTATGCTTTGTGAAATAACATGTAACAAATTAGTTATAATTACAAAATAAATTTAACACCATCAATAAACAAATTATTTCGTAATATTACTGAAACAAAATTTGTTTCTTTTACAATGAACGTTTTGAATGATAAACAATAATATTAAAATAATATACTTATTGAAAATAAACCTATAACCGAGTAAATTAAACAACAACAAAATATATAAAAACCCACAAATTTTTTCAATCAAAATTTCGTATATTTAAGGTGATTTCTTATATTTACATTAGTTTGATCTTCCAAAAATTAAAGTATAACAAATAAATTTCTCACAAAATTTAATACAACTCTTAAATGAAATCCTACTTTAAGTAAACAATTTTAAATGTAAATGTCTTATCAATATATTATTACCAATAAATTTTATAAATAAACCCTTCAAACATTAAGTAATAATGCTTAAAATAAGAAAATTGCACTGTCATATTAGACAACCAAAAACAGAAAATTACCTTCCCCTAAAAAACAAAAGATGAAAAATTAAATTGGCTGACAAAATGCCTTAAATAAGACATGAGCAGCAATTTGAGATAATCGTTTCTTGTTGTACTCTCCACAATTTTATTACTCTGCAAAACAAGTACATATCAATCTCAGTAATGGAACCAAATTTGGAACGACCGCTAAATGTTCAACTATATAATGAAAGCAACAAAATTGCTATGGATAACCTTATGGATGAAATAGCTGTAACACTTTCGTCACATACAGTTTGAGAGTTTTTAATTATGATTCAGGCGGAAAGCTTTGTATTATAATTTTAAATCATGTTCACTTATTTCATCAATAATAACATATATTGTTCATGTCGAAACTCAAATATAATTTACATCGTTAAATTCTTTTGTACGTTTATATAAATACTGTGTTCATAACATATTCACAAATTATGTATATTGGTAGTATAATAAAAAATATATACATATTTTTGTAATTACTATAACAAAAATAAATGAATGTTATACAAAAATATATATGGGATGTAAGAAGATATAAGAATATGTAAGAAGATATAAGAAGATGTAAGGAGATGTAAGAAGCTATAAAAAAAATGTTAGGAGTCGTAAGAAGATGTAAGCTGTTAGCTAAATTATCCAAAACTCAAAAAAGAACAGGGCCTGAGAATTAAGGTCACTGATTTTACCGTTTATCGTCCTAAATTAGCACTAGCCAAATGATAAATATGTAACATCCCGTCCAAAGAGGCAGGCATGTCACTGTTATGGATGTCTAACTGGAAACACCCACAAGATTATCTAAACTCCTTAACTTTAATTAACTTGTTAGTAGGCGAGAGCAACGGAAGCTTATATCGAATGGCTGAAGTTGGGTGTAGTGATTCTAAAACATGCATTTACATACATATTTAGAAAAATCCATAACAATCTTACATACTTACATGCAAAATGCATTCATAAGTCATAACACCATTAATAAACATAATCCATTACATAAATCTATAACAAGACCTACGTACATTTCTAGCTTGATTATCCAAGAAAGTACTTAATAATTAGTTAGCCGCCTTAACACTATTATATTCCCTTTTTTCTTACAGGAATCTGAAAAAATAGTGAGGTCATGAGCTCTCCGAATTTAGTGAATAACCTTTACCTGCCCCGTTGTTATACTTTGCTCATTAATTGATTACTACATAATCACATAATGCATATATCACATAGAATCAGAACATAGCATATAATATATAAAATGTGTAAATGAACATGAAGATGCTTCAGATATACAATCATACATTTCATTTTTATTATACTCTTCAAACTTCACAAATAAACCTATATATATGTCATGATACAGACAATTAGACTAGCTCAGCCATATATGTCCCATACCACGTACGATTTAGGGGCTCTCATCTTCACTTAAGTCCTTAAATAAACTTCACTATTAGTTTATTCACTGATTGTCCCATACAAACCGTGCACATTGGACTAATGGACTCTTGGTCCTCACTCGAGTCCAAGACAAAGTAGAGTTCGTACAAGCTCGGCTAATGGTCCAATTAGGAGTATAACCACAATTTTCACATACATAACAACATTACAACCTTTTTCATATTTGTCATAATCACATAATATAAATGTTCCTAAAATCAATCAACATACCAAAATACCTTAATATTATTCCGTTTCCAACTTGAAATCCAAATTCGTAACATATTATATATTATTGGTCAAATCGAAGTTCTTAATTTAGGAAAAATCAACGCATGACCATCAACCCACACAAAAAACCATCACAATATGAGGGTGACAAACATATCCTTGTAAATTAGCCATAGCTCATTCATATATGGTAACGACTAGATTTGCACCAACAAAAAAAAGGGGGTAACTACTAAGCACACTCGCTCTAGGGAAGGCGAACTAGCTACGAAACATAAACCACAGAGTCACATGTACATCCTAGAAAGTTCAGATTGAAACCTTCCTCACTATGGACCCATGTGGCTATCATAACACATAAGACCGATATTCATACACTAAGGGTTTGGTTGTAACCTCTCCCACTAGGCGACCTAAGCATAAAAACAAACCTGAGCATAAAAACAATCACTACTATGACCATGGCTCTATAATGCAATGTACCAGCCTTAGGCAAGACATAAACCTATTTTTCCATAAAAACATAACTTATGAGATCACATAGTTCATATAAACACGTTTTTATATTCCAAAACTTAATGTCAAATAACTTACACAAGAATTTTGTCAAATCAAGACATAATTTCACCCAAAATAATTTTCACAACTTTCTAACACATTAGTATAAACACCTTACTATTCTTAATGCTCAAAATCATCCTTCACATGAACAATCTATAGTTTATGCATAAAAACAAACCATAATTAAACCAAATAAGACATTTTTACTCAAAAAATTGCAAAACAAAGATTGCACATTCCAGCTTCACAAAAATTTGCAGAAAAATATAAACTATTATGGATCATCGACCCTACAATTTTCAGAGTTTTACGCTAAGTCAGTCCTCCATAAAATTGAAACAGTGTACGATATTATGCATAAAACAGGGTAGTCTCAATCAAAGATTCACAACTCATAAACAAATTCATGAAAATTTACATAAAATTGACAAATATTATGTAGAACTACAGTAAAAGTTTCAAAATTTTTGGCAAAGCCAATTGTACCATGGAATGTAAAAAGTGGTTGAAATTACGTATTTAAACAAGACAGTTTCAATCAAAAATTCATAAATCATAAAATACCCGACCAAAATTCATGAAACTTAACATAAAATTTCCAAAAAACATGAAAAGTCTACAATAAGTTTTGTTGAAGTTTTTCTCCAATAATTCACACAAATTCAAACAGTCAGCAAAATTCTTGAAAATTCAAAAATTTAATCTATTTTCTACCACTTTGTTCTTTCAATACAAGTAATCAAAGACAAAAATCCGTAGTTGAGCATGTACATGAATGAATTCGCAACATAATCATCAATTCACAACATACACTTAATCCAAAAATCACAATTAGGCAAGAAATTAAAGGTGAATTTCGAATGAGTGGAATTAAAGTTCTGCTATACGAAACCTTAAATCATCAATTTTTTAGATTCAAACTTGAATTGATTCCTTCAATTCAAGTATAAACTATTCAATTGATATTTTCCTAATCAATTATAGGTTTAAAAGAAAGTGAAAATTATTCACCTCAAATTCTTTACCAAGCTCCTAATCCCTCTTCGTCGTCGTCGTCGTCATCGTCTTCTTCTTCTGCTTTCTTCTTCTTCTTATTCGTCTCCTCCTCTTTTTTTTTTTTTTTTTTTTTTTTGGCTCTCCTTGCCTCACCTTCTCTCGAATGGTTGTGTGTATGTGCCAATTGGGAACGAAAATAAAACCAAGCCTCCCCTTTGCTGATAAATATCACATCCCCACTTTCGCTTTTTTTTTTTTTTTTCCGTCGTTTTTGCGGGTCAACTTACTCCCTACTTCTTCCTCTTCTTCTTCGTTTTTTTGCCGCTTCATTTCTTTTTTTCCCACTTTTGAAATAAGATATGAGTAGTGCCCATAACTCAAATAATCCTCCGAAAGTAATAACATTAACATTAACTAAAGCATGCATGTATATCGAAAATAAATAGTCTAAAGTATACAAATAATCACATATTAACTCATAAGTCAAAATAATTAACAAAAATTTTAGAGTGTTACAAAATATCTTGTCATAACATTGGTTTTATGTGTCTTTTTCATGGCCTAAAATTACATTACAAGGTATTAAATTTGTTTTAAAAAAAGTACGATTAAATAGTAGATGAGGGAAAATTACATTACTATGTGTTAAACTGAAGGGGGAAAAAAGTAGCAACGTGATTAAATAGTAGAGTGGTATTACTACTCATAGATTATATAAAATTACATTTTTGTGCATAACTTTATACAATTATATAATTATACATATAATGCATTTACCAACATAGATCGGTTCAAGTGGTTCTACACTTGTTTTCCTTAAGTAAAGTCTTGGGTTCTACTCTTGTAAATTGAGAAAATATATAATAGTAGAGTTCTACCCCTTTATGGGCTACCAATAGCTCAACTCTGGCAAAACGGATGCCAAATACCAATATATATATATATGTATGTATATATATATATATATATATATATATATATATATATATATATATATATATATATAGTATTTATATATATATATATATATATATATGTATGTATATATATATATATATATATATATATATATATATATATATATATATATATATTATATATATATATATATGTATATGTATATTATATATATATATATATATATATATATATATATATATATATATATATATATAATGCATTTAGGCGGATAGAACTAGTTTGATTAGCGTATTATTTATATCTATCAACTAACATGTAACTAAAGCCTTTACAATTTGCGATTAATCATAGCTATTGAAAATTTGGTAATTTTTAAATTATAACGTATTAATTTGAGTTAAAGTCATATAATTAAGAAAAATCTTGCTATGAGATATTGTCATCACCCTTATTATTGTATTTTTTATTTTGACTATTCTGACCAAATCTATGCATACAAACTACCAGGTACAACATGAGTTCTAGGCCTAATTAATAACAATTCATTTTCCCATTTTTAAAATTAAAATCCACTTATATTTCTAATATAAGTTGCTCGAAATCATGATTTTGGGTCTATTGTATAAAATACTGGAGATAATTTTTATTTGTTAAAAAAGAAAAAACTAAAAGCTTCGTATGACCTAACGTCTGGTGTATAGTGCCAGGCCTCCCCAACAAGGAATGCGGTGAGAGGCTTGGTAGTATGCAAAGTATATTTTGTTTTGATTTTTAGTATTCATCAATATGTTATCTTAATGTCATGCAAATGCGTAAGTTTTTTATGAGATCATAATAACCACAAGAACTATTAGTCTCTGATAGCTTGAGGTGTAGTGTGTAAGATTAAGGGTTGGTTCTTTTTAATTTTTATAAATAACTTATTATTATTATTTTTTGGTGCAGTTATAAATAACTCATTATTAATCAGTGTCAATAAGTGTTGAATGTTAAATATAAATACTTATGATGAGTTCAAAAGAACATATCCTAAATCTAAATATGGGTAGACATCAAATAGCATGGCAAATGGAGTGTTACATACATATGGAGATATGCTTGAGATATTGCAAACAAAGAGTCTATTCTTTTCATTGGGAAATAGATGAAGTTGGTTGAAGTACATATTTTTTTGTTGAAGTGGGTTGAAATAAATTGAAGTAGGTTAAAGTTAGTATATTTTTATATGACGGGTAGAAATTGGTTAAAATAGTGAGTTGAAATTGGTTGAAATTGCTATTTTTTAAAATTCATGAAGCGGGTTGAAGTTAGTAAATTATGATTTATCAACGAAAAGAACAGGGACAAAGTGGATACCCTACGAGTAGGGGTGACAAAAATTCGGGTTCGGGTCAATTCGGGTTCGGACAAATTGGACATTCGGAAGAAAACGTCATACCGGACCCTGTCAAGATTATAAATCGAACACTCTGGCCAGACCCGGACCTGGACCTGAATGTCCGATGTCTGGATCCGGTTGTCTGAATATTCGAATTTTGTGATATAATTTTAGGACATTCTGGTCGAAATTTTGCGTGACCGAACCCAAACCCGATTTTTCAATGTCTGAACCTGGTTGTCCGAAATT
>JAKOGI010000017.1:740000-795000 GCA_029747015.1 Carnegiea gigantea | reverse complement strand
ATGCAGCTGGAGTAGGAGCTAATGTGTATTGGAGAAAGAAAGGTTGTATTGAGTGGTGGGAGAAGTTGGATATAGGACTGAAGAAGAGGGCATTTCAAATGGTTCTGAGACAGGCTGCTGAATCTCTGGTATTTATTTCCTGCTAATTCTTGTTCCCTGTTTCCTTCATAATTCAACTAATGGTTGTCATGCTTGGTGTGTGTAAATGTACCTGTTAGGATTTCATTATTACTATTTACTTGGGTGTTTGACTATGTCTGTTGCGCTAAATGGGGAAGTATAAGAATGGATATAAGTAATGCTGTCTGAGTGGTTCAGAGAGAATGAATTGGATTGGCATTATCTTAAGAGGAAGACCATTAGGACTGCCTTGAAATAATAGCTCTTAGCCATTTTCTGACGTTTGGATGAGAACGCAATAATGAATGTTCAGAAACTGCCTTGGATTGGTTGGTCGAAGACATTGGTGTCTAGGCAATTGATAAGAGAGCTGTTCTCATTGGACGAGTTACTTGTCAGTTTGTGTTTGTTCTTTATCGGCCTCAAACTGTGTAGAACATTTGCTTGGTGTGCTGCTTAACTCCACCTTTGGCTGGGAATTAATTATCAATTATCCTTATAGGTTTAATGATACTCTCCATCTTAAAAGTCAACCATGAGTTTTTCTCTGTAATGATAACCTACAAAGCCTTCAACGTTATTTTATAGAAGAATGTTGTTGGGATCACTCAAAGGATAAATGAGAAAAGCTTTACCATTGAGATAGGATTAGTATAGATGGATGTGGAGCCATTTGAGTAATAGAAGTTTCATGAGCTTCCGTGAAATGAGAACAGAAAAAATATACTCCATAATGAAGTGAGTACTGAGTATGATCCATGAAATTTAGATTCAGATTCTCAATTAGGTGAACTGGCAATATGAATCACAGCGACACCATGTGTAGGTCCGACTTTGAGGCAGTTTGGGGAGATCTAGTGGTGTCAATCTTATAATTTTGAGCAGGAGACCTATTCCAAGCAACTGAACTAGCAGTATGAATCCTCCACTGAATTCAACTTGATTGAAGGCAATGCCTTTTTAGGACAGGCCCCATGAGTTTCTTCTATTGCTAGCAGCCTAGTGCCCTGAAATTCTAGCTAATTTCTTATGAGATCAAGTTGTTTAATTGGAAAGAAATTTCGTGATGGCAATATCTTAGTCCTTCTCCAGTGTTGCTTACAAGCCGGGACTTAGATGGCTTCCACCTGTAATGAGGCATGCTGGTTAGATGTGCTGTGCCTCATGCTTATGACTGTTACAATGTTTTCTTGTACCATTGGTTCGAAATCATTAGCTAAGTCTTTTATGTGACAATAAATGAGGAATATTAAAATTTCTGATGCTTGTTTTGAACAAAAAAGTAACTGGTTTTTCATTTATTATTTTTTGGGGTGATTCTTTCTTATCAGTTGAGAATGGACTATTTTTTCCACAGCATTTTTCTGTCCTCATTTTTTCCTTCCCACCAGCTGCTACTCCTTGCCACCAACTTCAGCCCTCTCCTTCTTCAACCCCAAATTGGTTCACATTGTTCTTCAGAATCTTCTGAGAATTTCAATTGAGGAAATGCGTGTCATGGAGCTGTGATGGACTAGTGGTGGAAAAAATTCTTTTCTTGAGAGTATGACAACTAGATATATTGTTATATGGAAAACCATTCCTTTTGTCGACGGGTCAATCAGATTTGAGAAAACTTAAGAAGTAGTTTCAAATAATTGTCATGATTGCAGGGTACCATGTGGGGTATCCCAATAACTTAGTGGCATCGTGGCTGATGACGTTCCACTCTCTGAGGTCTAGGACAAACATGGTGACACAGAGTGGTGCCATTCAATTCATTTTGAAGGAACTTGATTATGATGGGATGACTGGTGCTATTTGATCCATTTTCGAAAACATTTGAAGCAGTGGGTTTCTTATTCTATGAGCAGTTCAAGATGATTCTAGAAGTCTAATCTGGAGACCCAAAATTGAGTTCAAAGTTCTTGAATCAAAAAATTCAAACCTGAAGTGTCTTCAGCACGACCTTTTAACTTTGTATCTTGTATATCTTGGTCATTGCTGAAACTATATTCTGACTTCTGACCACTATAAGTTTTCAGACTGGTGAAATCCTGAAAGATGTTGATGTTATCCTGGAGGATAGTTTACTGCAGTTCGGCAATGGAGTAGAGCAGCCTCTGAGATACAGCTGTCATGGATCCACTGGAGAGCTTCTACGACAAAATACACAACGGGCCTTGAGCATGGATCAAGATTCTTCTTCTTTTAAGCCGCCTACTTTGTTAGTGCATGCAACGAATAGGCTTCTGGTGCTTCAGATTATTGTAGCTATGGCCTCAGCTTTCCATAGGGATGAATGTGATAATGAGAAGCTCTTTTTCAGCTCCTTGGATTCTGTGAGCACAATATCTGATAGAATTTTAAGGAAATTGAGAGGATTGCTTATGGTTGTTTCACTTGATTCTACCAAGTTCGCATTGCTGGAAGAGGATAATAAAAAATTTGTGCCCAGTAAATCCAAAGAAAAAGTTGCCGCCACAAGCCGTAAGAAGAAAGGGAAGAACCGCAATGCTAAAAAGCATAATTCTGCACCAAATAATTGTAAAGATCTACCTGAGAAAACAGTGAAGGTACTTTCTTTATCTGTATCCATTGTCATTAAACAGTTCCGACACATAAGATATAGTTTATCCACTAGAAGATATTTCAGGGCAGTGGATCTGCATTGGTTCGGAAAAAGAACTTGGATAATGACCCTCCGAAAAGGATGGATGGCATTATTATGAAAGTCAGTGAGCCAGGCCCGCTGTCAGCCGCACAAAAGGAGGTAACGCTACTATTGATGTTTCGCATGGTATCTACTTTATTCTCCCCAAACTGTCATATTCTTTTAAGTTCTAAGAAAATTGATGTGCTGACACTAAACAGGAAAAGTTGCAAAGATCAGCCCCTGATAGGTTACAAACTTTTGCTGGAAAGAATCGTAAACCAAACAAAAAGAAGAAGGTGCGTGGAAAAAGTGACACTTCAAGTGAAGTTCGCACTCGAATCCAGAACGCTTCATCTTCCTGTGTAGTCATGCAATGTGGGGAGGAGCAGTGTGAAATAGATCATTCAGTTGTTGTAGCAGAATGTGTGGCACAAGGTGGTGTTGCTAATCAGAATGTTGAACAGGATTTGGTGTGTTGCTACATTAAGGGCGGCTCGGGGGAGGAGGACTTGCATAAAACTGAGCCAGGTAACATGCTTGTTCTATTGGAAGGCAGACATAATCTTTGGGGTCAATCTTGTGGATCCTCAAATGAACTGAAGAATGATATAGCTGTTTCTGAAACAGATACTCTGAATGATACATCAGATTCTGAAAGAATCCCTGTTGCTACACGAGGAGGTGAGTTACATAGTATTCCCATAAATGACGAGTGTTATAGGGTTCCTGTTTCCGGGGAAACAGTTCCAAGATCAGTCTTTCACAGAAAAATTGCGGATGGTAAAAATGGAACTGCCTCGATCCATGAACAAGATAATTGGAGTAGGTATAATGGTCAAACTGTAAATTCTGCCGGTCATCCTTCATATGAGTGGCCTACTGTGACTCCTCTTCGTGTGGCAAGCTTCAACTCTCAACATCTTCCTCCTGCCACTGACAGATTGCATCTAGAGGTTGGTCATAATTGGCAGAATCATGTGCAGCATTCTTTGATGCAACAGATACATCAGGCTAACTCTTCAATTGAAGGAGGGACTGGACGGATTATTTCTCGACCATTGTTGATGAGCTTTGATTGGCCCCCCATGGTACGTGCATGTAATTATGATTTGAGGCAACAAGCTACAGCACAGAAGGGTTTTGCTGCCTCAAATCCACATTTCAATGGAGTTCGTAATGAAGAAGAGAAAAAGTATTCAACTGACTGTTTTGATCTCTTGGAACCAACAAGCACACAAGAAATAGGTGATGAATTATATGATGGTCATTGGGTATCAGAAGAGGAATATGAAGTGCATACGGTTTCTGGCATAGACTATAATAAATTCTTTGGCGGTGGGATCATGTATTGGAACCCTTCTGATTATCGAGGGGCTGGTTTTTCTCGCCCTCCTTCACTTAGTTCGGATGATAGTTCATGGGCTTGGCGTGAAGCAGACATGAATAGGACAGTTGATGATATGGTCGCATTTTCTTCATCATATAGTACAAATGGTTTAACCTCCCCATCAGCTGCTCCCTTCTGTTCCCCTTTTGAGTCTTTACCTCCAGGGCACCAAGCGATAAGTTATGTCAGGTCAGGAAATGAAGTGACTGGCAAAGTGCTACACACTTCTTCAACAATGTCGGACTTGGAGGCTGAGGAAAAAGTTCCTGTGTCTTTAGCAAGTGTTCCTAGCGATGTTGATGCCAAATCTGGAGATTCACTCCCATACCCAATTCTTCGACCTATTATTATCCCGAATATGTCCAGAGAAAGATCAAGATCTGAGTTCAAGGGTAATCGTGATATTAGAAGCCCTCGTGTTCCTCCAAACAGGCGTGAGCAGCCTCGTATTAAACGGCCACCCTCACCTGTAGTCCTGTGCGTTCCTCGTGCTCCCCGTCCTCCACCACCTTCTCCTGTGGGAGATTCCAGAAAACATAGAGGTTTTCCCACTGTTAGATCTGGTAGCTCTAGCCCAAGACACTGGGGTGTGCGAGGGGGGTTCAATGACGGAAGTAATTTTGAAGAAGCCTGTGTTCGTGTTGATAGTGCTGAAGTAGTATGGCCCTCTTGGGGAAGTAAAAACTTTTCAGCTCGTCAAATGATTCAGCCACTACCAGGAGTAATAGTGCAGGATCGCCTTATTGCAATCTCTCAGCTGTCACATGATCAGGAACATGTAGGCATCCCCTTTTTAGTTATACTTGATTTTGGATCTGGGTAGTACATAGCAGTTCAGTCTTTAACCTTGGCTTTCTGCAGCCAGATGTTGCACTTCCCCTGCAACCACCTGAGTCGCTGAACTGCCCAACCAGAAAGGCATCTCTCTCCTTGATGCATAATCTTCTTCATGACGAGATTGACTCTTTCTGTAAGCAGGTAGTCTCTTAAGCTGTAATCTCCTGAGCACCTGGTGCTCGTCATGTGTGTTTTTGTATATGTATTTGTGAAGTTCATTTTCTTCCTTCTTATAAGCTGTACTGTATGTGTCTTTTATGTTTTATTTTGCATGGTGATCATAAGGTTGCTGGTGAGAATTTAACAAGGAGACCTTACATAAATTGGGCTGTGAAACGTGTGACACGTGCTCTGCAAGTTCTGTGGCCTCGGTCGAGGACAAATATTTTTGGTTCTAATGCAACAGGCTTGTCTCTTCCAACAAGTGATGTGGATCTTGTGGTTTGTCTTCCTCCTGTGAGGAATTTGGTGAGCAATACTTTCTTTTTTCTTGTATTTACTATTGCTGATTCATCAAAAAGTGTGCTCAAATACATGTTGGCAAAACTTTTACATTTTTGTATCTGCAGGAGCCCATTAAAGAAGCCGGAATCTTAGAGGGTCGTAATAGCATAAAAGAAACATGTCTACAGGTGTGTTTTGTTTCTGTATTTGCCTGCTGTGGTTTATTGCTTCTGTTGCTGTTCATATGCTGGTGATATGCAAGGTGTTTCTGTTTCAAAATCAACTGGTGCAAATTCAGAAGATTTTTTCCTCCACAAGTCATTTTGGCTTTTGCCTTTCTTCTCATTACTCATTTGACTGGTTAATGGATGGACTGGTCTGTTCTTGTGAATTTAATGGAACTGATGAGAATGGTCTTCCAGCATGCTGCTAGGTACCTAGGGAATCAGGAGTGGGTGAAGGCTGATTCTCTCAAGACTGTTGAGAACACGGCGGTACCATATATTTTTCTGCCACTGTTTCATCCATTGGGATTACTCTTTTTTGGGTTTTTAAGGTTCAATGTTTACAATGTATTTTTGCCCCTTGTAGATTCCCATTATCATGCTTGAGGTGGATGTTCCACATGATCTGGTGACCATTTCTGCTTCTAGTTTGCACCCATCTTTCACTGAGCAAAATCAGCTGAATAGTGGGCAAGGCGTTGATCAAAATGATATTATTAGTTCAGATAATTCTCCTTCTCCAAATTGCTCAGAAATAAACTGTAGCAAAGATGCTTTGTCAGTCCGTCTGGACATTAGTTTCAAGTCACCTTCACATACTGGGCTTCAAACAACAGAATTGGTATTGCTCTATTCAACAAAGTGATCTCTTGTAATTGTCTGTCAAAATTTTGTAATCATTGGTTCGAGTTAGAGTTTGTGAAACTGGGGTACAGTAAAATAATTCAGGTAAGATTTCACATGTTGAATAACAGTGTTCAATAAGGTGCAACAATGGCAAAGATTGCAATTTTCTCAATGAGAAACTTGGGAAATTTTTATCATGGGTAATGTGATGCAGAAAATGCCCTCTTGGGCAGATCTTATTATTGCAGTACACTTTGCAAAAGTCTTCTTGAAAGAGAGCTTGCCGGATTTATAACTTGATTTCTTGTTGTTAGAAGTGTTAAATTTGTTTTAACAAAATGCAATCTTGTAACTCTGAACAGCTCTTTACTGTATGTTTCCCAAATGTTCCGTGCAGGTTAAGCAACTTACTGACCAGTTTCCTGCTGCTGTATTTCTTGTTGTTAGAAGTGTTAAATTTGTTTTAACAAAATGCAATCTTGTAACTCTGAACAGCTCTTTACTGTATGTTTCCCAAATGTTCCGTGCAGGTTAAACAACTTACTGACCAGTTTCCTGCTGCTGTTCCGCTTGCTTTGGTACTTAAGCAGTTCCTAGCAGATCGTAGCCTTGATCAGTCGTACTCAGGGGGTTTGAGTTCGTACTGTTTGGTAAAGTTCTGTTTCACCCCACTTCGTACCATCATTTCTTTGAGAAATTATTGTTTCTTAGTCATCCTCATCTCTATGTTTTGGACATGGTCTTTCTGTTGGCTCTTAACTTTTGGGATACCCACACCACTTCCTTGTCTCTTATTTTGCTGTTTCCAGCATACTTAGATTGAAATTTTTAGTTCTTACGTTGTCCTCAGGAGGTTAGAGTCTGTACTGTTCGGTAAAGTTCTGTTTCATGCCACCTCTTACCATCATTTCTTTGAGAAATTATTGGTCCTTTAATCATCCTCATCTCTATTTCAGCGTCCAGTCTTGTTGAAATGTGAAGGGTTTGTGACATGGTGTTTCTGTTGGCTCTTAACGTTTGAGATACCTGTACCACTTCGTCTAGTCTCTTATGTCACTTACCATTGGGTTTCAGTTATGCTAATCTTCTGAAAAAGTCACGTCTCTTACTTCATTGCAGCTGTTTGGTAACATTTTAGCTTGTGATGTCTTCCTTTTAAACTCCTTGCATATATTTTTTAGTGGACCCATTCTTGTGATGTCGCATGTCAGACGCTTGTACCTTGAAATTTGGCTGGTCTTGTTAATGCTTGCCAATGATATCCTTGTACAAGGTGCGCTTTAGCTTTATGTTGAGCCAAACGAAACCTTTAGAGAAACTACGCACAAGTGCCACATTAAACAAAAAATTATTTTTTTGACTCCTAATCAATGCCCTAATATGTCTTTGCATGTGGTCCTCGGCGAGAGGGGTTCTCTATTCTAAAATACTTCAGAACTCCATTGTTTTAAGCGTATTGCTATCTTCAATCATAAATTAATTGAGGGGTGACACTGCTTACATCTTGACCTTCATAGATCATCATGGTGATGAGGTCACAAGTCACAATTGCTCATTTGCGATTGTTATTCTAAACCCCAGTTGATAGAGGAAGAGCCAGGGCATTTCAGGTTTTTGTTATTTTTCGCTCCTGTGTGAATGGATGAATGAACACATGGACGAAGGACCTAATTAGGTGTATAGATTAACTGTATAATTCCTATTGTTGAATGATTTAGGAGTTCTGGGGTTGCACAATTTGGAAATTTCTGGACAATGGAAAAAGGGGGGAAAGGCCTTCTTTTACATGTTCCTCTGTCACGATGACATGTCCTCGGCGATGAAATATATGAGTTCCTTGTGAACAAACTTGCGTGATTTCTTGAATCTTTGTGTTTTTGGGCTGGGCCTATAGTAAGGGGCATTAATAGAGAATGACATAACCAAAAATAACTATGTTATTTTAAGTAACTAAGTCTTGTGTTTGCAAAAATTAGTTTACCAATCGATTTTCAAGTCCTTAATATCTTCTTAAAAGTTTTTATGTGGGTCTCTTGGAAACGGTCTCTTTACGAGCAGTCATGTGCGTGGGGATAAGATTGCCTATATTTGGATCTCCCCAGACCTCGCTAAAGCGGGACTCAGATTGGGAGTTGTTGTTTATAAACCAATAATAACATTGAGAATTTCTTGCTCGCAATTTTTTCTGGTTTGAATGCCTACCTAGAAGAAACAATTAGAGAATTACTTAAGAGTTTTTATGCATGAAAAACAAGTAGAGAATTACTTAGAGTTTTTATGCATGATTCTCTTAATAGGTGCATATGGGTATTCCTTTTGATGTAGGAACCTTAAGCTCAAATCTCACTTGTAGAGAGGCTCTATGTATTCATTGCATCCCTAACTAGAGACATTTTCACCAGCTACTATTGACAGAACCAGCACAAGACAGTTTAGTTAGGAATTTTGCTCTAGTCAACCATGGTTCAAGCTGAAAAAAGTTATCCAACAGCAACATCTAGAGCTCTATGAAAAGTGACAATGTTTAAGATGAATGTTTGCAGACTAATGGTCAAGCATGAGAATCACTTTAGTATTGAGGTGGTACTAATCTAGGATCTTAAGGGAAAAGGGGAGGGGTAAGAGAAGAATGAAAAGTCCTCCATGCCTCTAGTGGCATTTGAACCCACCTCCCTTGTGTGGAAGCCTGAATGTGGGATTCTTGACTAGGTCAGTCCTTTGGCTACCACTTAGCTTTTCTTGAGTCTCTGTAAATGATGTAAGATTTGTAGTCCGTAGGATCTGCTGATAGTCGCATTTAAGCTTCTCTCTTGTTCTTGGTTGAGCCTGCTTGGTGCCCTGGCAACGACTTACTGTATTGCTTGTTGGAAAACTGGTTCATTAATGGATGATCTTCAAAATTCTGGGGTAAGATGTGCCTTAATCTCATCTGGGTTTGGGGGAAGCAGGAGAAATAATCTAATCATGAGGCTTGATATGTATGCATTACGTGGACCATTAATTGAAAGACAGGGCCTTTGTTTCCCTTTTACTTTTGTAATGCATGCTATCTTCGTCATTAGTTGTCCAAGTTAGGGTCATATGGATGACTATCGTACTATATGTGAATAAAATATGGAGTGGCTCTGTATTTATTGGCCTTGCTTTTAACCTACTTTCTCTTAGCTATGTTCAACTCAATTGCTGTACCTGCCACAGGTTTTACTGATCACACGTTTTCTTCAGCATGAACATCATCATGGCCGGCCTATCAACCAAGTATGTACCTAACTACACTGCTTTTAATGTTAGAGCTTCTTAAATTGTCACGATTTCATTGAGATATCTATTAAATTAATTAAAGAATATATTCATTTTCTGACTAATGCTGACTTGTAAGGGATTTAATTAAGGGCGGGCACGTTTGGAGTCTGGATAAATGTGGATTTGTTTAATGCATATTTGGGCAGCATTAGGCATTGTTGATTTCATTATTTAATCAATGCATTGCACCTGTTCCACATGTCCCAAAAAATAGAAGATGAAGGGACTCTGAAGATGAAAGGAGAAAAGAAGTTGATTCCTTGTCACTTACGAGGAGTTGATGATTTTACTGTGAGGTCAGGGATTGTCTCATTTTAGTACCCAGGACCACAGAGATGACCGATCATGCAGTAATGAAACGTAAAGTGGCCGAACATATTGGGCCATGCGCACTTTATTGTGCTTTTTTTTAACTGCCTAGTTTTCGAAATTGAAAAGAGCGAAATTGTATTCTTGCCGGACACCCCTTGTAATAGCTATTTTGCATGGTATGGCCCCTGGGACTTGGGGAGAGAAAATGGATTTTACTATTAATTTGCAGGATAAGATCACAAGAATGATGACTGATAACTCAAAATGAATTAGTATTGAATGTATGATAGTATCCCTTGAATATACGATGGAGAGAAGTTTTCAGATTGTTTGGACAGTTGTACGCAAGAAATTAAGTTATGCTCTTTGAGAAATGTAGTTGGGTCAAAAACTCAAAGGGGTGGGTTTTGACTTCCAAAAACCTGAAATGGCTCTAAGGAATTATATCTTTGCTTTGTCAAGTTTTTTATCTGAATTTGAAAAGGCTCTGCAGAATAATATGTTTACTTTGTGAGTTTTTAGTAGAACTTGAACTGTTTATTTTTACGAACATCAATTTTTTGCAGAATCTTGGGAGCCTTTTGATGGATTTCTTGTACTTCTTTGGGTGAGTTGAACAATGCTGAACTGTTAATATTTCTCTTGTTTCCTGTCAATCAAATTTATAGAACAATTATAGCAATGATGGTGGTCTGGGTTTTTCATGCCTAGTTAAATTTGTTGTGCATCTAGGAATGTGTTTGATCCTCGACAAATGCGCATCTCAATACAAGGCAGTGGGTTCTATATAAATAGAGAAAGAGGGTATAGGTAACTACTGCAGCATTTGTAGTGTTTGATTTTATACTTGTTACCAGATGATGTCTACCTTAAGTTGATTGTGTGCTGGCTTGCTATCACAGTATTGATCCAATCTACATTGATGATCCTCTTTTTCCAAGCTCAACAAATAACGTTGGAAAGAATTGCTTCCGGATACATCAATGTATCAAGGTCAAACCAACGTCTTTGTCTTCAATTCTGTATTCATTTTTCTTTTTTAGTATTTCCAAAATTGTTTGATCTATCGTGCTATGTAATGGCATAACTGCCTACAAAATATTCTTCATGCTCTGCAACCCCTCCCCCCAAATAGCAAAAACATGCAGGCACATGTGTGTGTGTGCGCGCACACACACGCACAAACCGACTGCACAAAAAAAAAAAAAAAAGAAAAGAAGAAAAGAACGAAAGGTGACTCTGACATTCAGATTTATTTCACAGCACTCATTATTTTGTGCAAAAGACATGATCTTTTCCTTTGATCAAATTGTATCTATTTTCTGGTATGAAATATACTGCTTTTCTCCAATATCACAGACCTTCGGCTTCTTTGCTATTAAAAAAAACTCAGTTCTTGATAATACTCTGCTATTTCCAGATGCTTTGCTGTTCTCTTCATGCTCTCTTCAAAGCTGGACATTTTAGTAATTGTCGGCGTACATTTTGTGCGACATCGTTTCATCTCTTACGTTTGTTTCCATCTTTAGTTTACTTCTGATGCCTGTGAAATGACATTAGATCTGTTCTTGCGGAGATTTTGTAGTATCTTTTGTTTAGTACCCGTAATAAGTGCAGAAAATGGCTGCAAAAGTGTATCTATCCATTCTTGCTAGTTGATGTACATTTTCTCAAATGTGATGTAGGCATTTGCTGATGCTTATTCTACTCTGGAAAATGAACTCTCTTGCCTTGCCATTGATGGTGATGCGAATATAAACCCACAGTACTGTCTGCTTCCGAAGATCATACCTAGTATAGGTTTTTTGTGAAGATTTCTGGAATCTCATGGAGCGTCATTTCTCTTGGTGGTATGTCGTATGTGAAGCCCTATCTTTCTTACTTAATGCTTTTCCTGTAAATAGCTCAAATGTGTTTTTATTGACTTGATAAAGGATTATATTAACCATCTTGATGTTGTCTACAATCAACTATTTATCTACAGTTACTGCTGTCATCCATGATTTATTTTATTTGTTTCTTTGTGTTATAGCTTGTCGTTTACTGACTGTTATCAGGTTCTAACAAAGCTAGCATCTTTGCTTTTCAGGGACAATACCACATCTAACCCCCTCCTGGGGAAAACCTCGTGAGCGACACTAGGGTGATGGCATATATGGTTCAGTACATGCTTCTTCACATGTGTACTTGGATAGCCATTTAGACATGGGAACATGGCCCAGATTTCCCCAGGTGGTGTGTGTACTAATTTTGCAACCCCGCCCCCCCCCCCCAAAAACCCAAAAAAAGGAGAAAAAACCTTTTTTTTTGGGGTGTGGGAAATGTTGGTCTACTTGTTTAAAGTTTCAAGCAGTTGGTAAAAAGCGTTCTGATACATGGGGCATTTTAATTGTGCAGCTGGAATTCTCGCTGTGTCTCCATGCAGAGGGCAAAGAGACTGAAGATGGGAACCATTAGAAGAAATCAATCTTGAAACCACTAGAAGATTCTGTATACTCTGAGCAGTCCCCTAGATAGATCTGCAGTACGTGGCTTTCACAGACACATTTTATAACAGTACATGTGACTGAAGAACTAAATCTCAGCTTGTTGAATTTATCATTATTGATAATTTGATGTCTTTGACCATTCACCCTTTTAACAATTGTGCTTCTCTATCTTCTCTATTAGATCATAAGGTGGATATCTACTTGTTTGGGTGGCTAGCCTGTTTGACAACTTTGGAGGGTGAAACAAGAGGTAATCCTTCAAAAAATGTATATATTGGTGAGCTTGTCAGTGCTGCTCAGAAATTTTCTTGTGTATAGAGTATAGATGATTGTGTTGCGGACACTTATTTGGCTTGTCATTTAGTTATTCCTTCGGCCTTTATTAAAGCTTGTCCTCACTCTTCAGTCAGGTTGCAGAGTAGTCATTTGCCTCACAATACTGAGAAATGAACACAGAGATCTGGGCCATGATTTGGTGGGAACCTCGCGGCATTGTTGAACGTGTGGAAATTTTGGGTTGATGTTGCTTTTCCTGTGATCCGGGCCATGATTTCAGTTATGCCTCTGTTGGCATCGAGTCCCTTCTGCGAGGATGTATTACAGCCTTTACAGGTCTGTTCCTTGACACTATGCCTAATCAGTTGATGTCTGGATTGCTAGTGGTGTTTGATTTGAGGATTCAGTTATGAACTAGCCCCACATGCTTGGCGCTTGGGTGAATGTGAGCTGTGTATATGCCATCAACGCATGTGACAATAGATTTTCTGCTTGATTCCTTGACTTGAATAACCCGAACCAATCCATCCCAAGATCCAAGACAGGGCTACCCAATTACGAATCACATCACAATTGGCATCACTTAAACTGAGTGGATCCAATGTTGTCCTGACCAACATTATTTTAGTTTCAGAAAAACCGAGTCGCTTATAATAGGTCCATAATGAACCCAAACCAAGCTTATCTGACCAAATGGCCCATTTTGCTGATAGACGTAGTGGCCATCAAAATTAGTTGTTATGATAGAGAGAAGATTACCCATAGGGCCACTGTAAATTGCTTGGAAGGAACTTTGTAAGATTGAGGAGGCTTGAGTGTTCCAACTTGCAACGTTTAAACCACCTTCTCCGTCACGTACACCTACAGCCCCTCCCTTCACCCCCCCCCCCCCAAAAAAAAAATATGGAAGAAGAAAAGAGACACCCATTTCTTTTGGCGAGGTCGCTATTCATATTCTAACTCAATTTGCACACCTGCGATTCGACCCAGTGTACTCAACATTACTGTCTACACTTTTATTTTCTACCGGGGCACAGTCTGTCATTCAAGAACACTGGCCTTAACTGTTGAAGTCTTTTGGTACAGAGTTGATATTGTCGCTTGTGGGTATGTCGGGCAGCTGCAGTTTCACTTGTCTCAGGGCACTTGCCTAGGATTTGTTGGAGCATGTCTATTGTATCAAATTGAGAAAGGCAAGAAGGACATCAGCAATGGATGGCAATTGTACTAATGTACCCATAGCATTTATATGAGTTTGATATTGTTGATCTGTTCCAAATTCATTTGATAAAAAACATCTTTGTGGTCTCCATTCTTTGGTAGGTCAAATGCTCTTGGTGGATGGTAGTTCACTGGACATATTTGCTGTCCTTCAACGAAGTGAGTATGCCTTTAATGAAGAACAATGCCACAAAAACAAATTGTAATGTGGTCGGGAATGAAAATTCAGATGATATCATCGCTTTAGCAAACCCCATGATTTGGCAATGCAGCGGCTATCATCCAGTTTTGTGGCATTTCAGTATCAGAAGGCTTCCAAAGTCCTGCTCAAACTTGGGATGGAAATTTTGTGCGTCAAAGCCTTTGTTTAATGGGGTCAAAAGCCTCATCGTCCTCCACTCCTGAACCCCAAGGGGTGCCGGCAACGATGCAGGGATTGTGCTTAGAGAGTTATGGACGCCACCACAGGACTGAGTTTTTTTGTTCTTGTGTGTGTCATTGGCGTGCTTGGTATTTGGTGGAAGGGATAATCTAAGAGAGAGGTTGCATATTATACGCAAATATAGAGAAGAGAATTTGAGTGGATCTGGCAATGTGGGTCCTTTGCCTGGTTCTGTAGTATTATTACTCGGCAAATAATACTGCATTGTTTCACAATGGGAGTAACATTGGCCGTGCATTTCATTGTGGTTTATGAAGGATTTGCGGGAGGCAGCATGTGTTCTGGAGGGTATGGTGTAGATTTTGCCATCCCGATTGATATACTCCCTTGACATGCATTCAATAGTATTCAGCACTGATGAGTATTAACGAGCATAAATCAGCACTGGTCAACACTCATCAGTGCATAATGATTTTTTCTGCTCATTATTTTAGCAACAATTAACACTGATCAATATTGATCAACATTCATTGGCATTAATCAATAATAAGTTATTTATGATAAGTTGAAAAAAGTATGCCTTTAATCAAACAGAAGCATTATTAATGAGCAACTTCTTTAGACATATTGACAAGACATTGTTAAATTGGTATTTAGATTTCATACAGTAAAATTTTCCCCCTTCTGATTATTTAAAATTTGTCTATCTATTATGACTTGTCGATTGTTAATGATTTTCAATTTAGAATTTAATAGAACTAGTCTTATTATATTTCAAGGATAAGATTACTAATCTATTTCTCACCAATACCTTGTCCTGGTGGAACTCTGAGAAGATAGATTTGAATTTGGTCTAGCAAATGGAAACAGAGTATGGAAAAAGAGAATTCGTCTTAATTTTAATTTAAATTTGAATGTAAAAATTTTTTCCTTCTATCCATTTCTCGAGCTCAATTTAACCCACGTTTTCTGAAATTTACCCCAATATTAATCAGTTAATGCATATTGTCCCAAGGCATTGTCCCTTTTTTGTAGCACAAATCAAATCCGACGCAAAAATTTTTTCCACATTTGGATTCAATTATCTTAACTGATGGTTTTGCCACCATATCAAAAAGGCAAGCTGAGAACAGTCCAATACAATGGCAAGAAATCAATCCTAAAACCTTTTAGAGAAAGCCATGGATCAGGATCTTCATGGAAATAGAATTGGATATGAAAGCATCTAGCTTATCATATGAAGACATTAAAAAACATTAGTGACTAACCTAAAACTCTATTCCTCCCTTCTCAACTCTCTGCTGGATTGCTTCTCTTGTTCTGAAAGAGCTTGTTCCTCTTTAGTAGTAGCAGAGGGAACCTGCTCACTTCCAACATTATTATTTTCAAATGCCCTCTCAATCGGCTTATCCAAAGATTTCCCATAATCCGATGTATCGTTCTGCTGCATCCCTTGCTCGATCTCAGCATTAGCCGTCACATTTTGATGCTGAGGTCCATTTTCAGTGACGGCAATCTGGCTCCCTGCTCCGGCTGGAAAAGCGTTGTTTTGAGGATTCTGGGCATCCACCATTCTGAACCCAGCAACTGAGGTAGCAAATAACCCAGACGCTTGAGATTGAGCAAGCAAATAAGGAATCAACTGAACGAAAAGAGTTTGTGCATCATGAATGCCGTGTTGATTGAGAAGCTGAGCCAAAGCTGCCTGGGCTGCTTGGGGATCTTGAAGGTTTTGTTGACTCAGAATCATTGAAGCAAGGGCTTGAGCATCTTGGGGACCCTGCTGATGGACTTGAGGAACAATAGACGTTGATGCCACATTCGGGATGGAGGGATAAAGAGCTTGAAGACCACCTCCTAAAGCTCCTTTGTTGCCTTGGAACCGCTTAGCATTTGTGAGGTGCTTCTTACCAGCTATATGGCTCTCATAGACAACCTGAGACTCACATTTCACATTGCACAATTCACAAATAAAAGGAAACCCTAGCCTAGGCTTCAGAGGTTCAACAGGTCTGCTTGACCCATCATGAGCTTTCATCAATTTTCCACCACGTCCTCCTCTCATGCTGCGCTTAAAACCACCCCTACCAATAAGACGGTTCTTCCTCACAGACTTTTCAGATGGTGATGCCCCAGAAGAAGGTTCAGTTCGAGGAGTCTCATCATTTCCTGAAGCACCTTCAGCTTGAGCTTCTGCAGAAGCAGGCTTGGAGGCAGATCCCTCGGGCTTGTTGGAAGCAACATTTTCAGGATTAGACCGCAAAGCTGTCATTTGAGGGTTCACTGCCGTTAGTTGTCGGCTCAGATTCTGCAGCTCTTCATGTACCTTCAGGTTCTTTTTATGTTTCTTTCCGTTCTTGTGCTGCTCCAGAATCTCAAGGGTATTACAGTCCACCTTACAAAGTTCACACCTTGCCTTCTGAGGTGGTGGCTTGCCAGGGGCAGCCACGGTAGGAGCAGAAGACCCAGAGGGTGGCTTTCCACGGCCTCTACTCCTCTCTCTACCATGCCGGCCAAAAGTGCCACAGCCACCACCTCTTAGAGACTGATTGCCTCGACCACTGTGCGTGGAATGGCTCGGCTGCATAGATGGCATTTGACAGCAGATACTGAATGAATGAAAGAGATAATGGGAAGGTGTTCTAAGCATGAACATGCAATACATATGTGACTTGGTCGGAGGAGGCTTGTTTTTTTTTTTTTGGGGGGGGGGGGGGGGGGGATAAAATTCATGAAATGTTGCAACAAATGGCCCAAAGTAGGCCGCAGACTATCTAATCGCACCTCCAGCAAAAAGATAGCAGCTTAGACGACAGATCTCAATATGTAAGAAACATGATGTTAAAGCTCTATTAGTAAAGGGTAGAGGTCAATCCAATGCATTAGTCTATATACAGGTGGACCAGCGAGGCTGTCTAGAAGACTAGAACAGATTCTTGGCTTCACTCCTCTTTTCATTGCAGGCGCTTAAGTCAGGTAATTTACATTCTTGTATGGGTAATGGACACTTCATCTTCACTTTAGACTCGCAAAAATACACAAAATCTTCAGAAAAAGGCCAGCCTAACATCAATGGCATACCCATTGTGGACACTTGTGCCTGAGACCAAGCAATATGGCTTATAAAAGCTGCATAAGCCAAAAACGAGGCAGACAGACCAAATAATAAAAAAACACAAGTGGAGGAAAGCCCATACATGCACATCTAAATTTTGATGTCACTATTCATCAAAAGGAAAGAAAGAAAAATTTACTAAGTCATACATCAAATAATGATGTGCATCTCGTAAATGATTCCAGAAAAAACTCAAAAGGTACAGTAGTGCAATCTATGCAGAGTACAGAAAACAAGTCAGAATAGATTATTACCAAAGCAGGTTTAACAACTACTCTGAGCAGCAACACTGTCAGCAGAAATTGCAACAGCTATAATGCAGGAATTCCAGAATGCAGTCATACATTACCAGGAAAAAATCCTTAAAACCAGCAATGATTGCTGGATCAGTTATCACTGTGATGTATGAGTGACAAAGATCACACAAACCACAGAAAAGTCAAATAATCTGCCTCAAATTTGATTAAACAGACCTCAAAAAAACCCAAAAAAAAGAAAAAGAGAGAAGGATCCATTGGCCTTCTTGTGCAATTAGTTGTCATCTAATAATTGTTACCTAATTGCAGTTGCATTCAGTGTTAGCTGATAACTGGTCGCATTAGGTGTTTCCACAAGTTGATTGCCTTTATTTGGTGAAGTTGTTTGTATGTCTAAAATGACATGTAGACACATAGCAGTATTTTAATCATAGATCGTTAGTTAATGGCAAAAGAATCTCACAGCAAACTTCTGGACCAATGAGCCATTTTGGCATCAAAATCTAAAACCTCTTTTTGAAAAGCTCCCCAAGCAAGCTTTTCAAAAATGGGCTCTTTGGACAAATATAACACAATCCTACATTCATCAGAGATCTCAAATAGAGGTCTGAGTAGTCAACAAAGGTATTGTGACCCAAAAAGTCCACTGGGCCCTGAGGCCAAAAATCTTGTGCAAAACCCCCCACTAGGCCTGAGCCAATCCTTAAACGACCAAAGTCGTCTGAGTTAGGGCAATCTAAATCAGCCAAGGTCAGCATGGAATTCAAGAAAAACAGTTCCAAACAGGCCAGAATATGCATCCAGGCACAGGAAAAAACAAGAAACTATATGCAGATCCTAAAACCAATAGGCCAAACATGGACAAGACACTATAAGTAGATCCTCAACCAATTTGGCAAAATAAGGCAAGACTTCTCTGGAGAAGGGGTGGCCGAGTAACACGACTACCGTTACACTAGCTAAGATAATGTGCAAAAGCACTCATAGAGAAAACATTATATGTGAAACGTCAACCAATTTGGAATTGAAGAAGCATAGATGATCATTTGACCAGCACTTGGAAGCTGACTAGCTGGAGTTTCTTTCACAGAGGATCTTGCAAATAACAAATTAAAATCCAGATAGTTGAACTCCCAAACGACAAATCTCACTTCCTTTTCTCAGTCTATAACCATGTTTGCCAAATTGGTGTTTTCACATACTCCTCTCACCACATAATGCAATACATGCTCAAACTTCTAAGATTGATTGATACCTTGAACATTGTATGATAAAATACCGAAGAATAATCAGGATTACGATACCAAAAGGAGCCAAATCATACAAACAGTCCTTCATGGAGCATGAAGAATAGGAAGACCTAGCATTGTCTCCGCATGATATGCAATAATATCCACCTCCACCACTTATAATCAGACAGCTTCGACAAATCGACCAATTGGCATCTCTTGATAATCTTGACTAAGTAACCTCAGCAAACGCTTATGTGCAACTAAGGCACACCTTTCAATATTAAAAACGATTAGCATCATTTTCTGGGAACAAAACTCTTAGAAATGCTAAGAAAGGAATTATTTGCTTCCTTGACAGTAAGGCACATCCTGAACCGGTATCGTTTGAGGCCATACAGTCAAGCAGCAGAAATGAAAGCTGACTCTTGATAATTGGCTATTGTATATGAAAAAGTAAGCAAGACTGGATTTCAGAGGGCTGGAAGCCTGGAACAAAAGAGAACACCAGCAGGCCCACATAAACTCTAAAGTGACTAGTGAATATCTAGTTCCAGAATTCATGATGTGGCACCCACAGCCAGTACCACATTGACATCTAAAAAAAGAAATTGGAAACAACTGCGAACAGTCTAATTGTCCTTTAGAGTTCTGTGGGCCAAGTTCTCCCATCTGCATCTTCATCTTCCAGTGATAACTGAAAGATTGGACAAAATTTGTCATCAGTGATGGTAAACCCTACTTACTAATGATTCCATATGACAAAATCTCTTCATCTCTGCATTAGCTTGTCACTATGGAATTCTGCAATGGAAACAAGCAGCCGTAAGCAATTACTAAAACTAAATCTGAGCAACCCATAGCTTTTCCACTGAATTTGCTACTTCTATCAATTAGTGGCACATGCAATAAGTATGTCATCAGTTTGAAACAATAATTCATGGCTTCAGATCAAATGCCAGCTTCTTCTGACTTGAATAATCTATGTGCTACCACAAAAACATGGAGATAGAAAATTTTTGCAGAATTCAACCACGGAATGCAAAGTTGCTCAACATCTGCTTGCTAAGGAAGGCAAACAACTTGCTAGAAACATACAAGCTAAACTCAAGCAATTCAGGTCATCAGACATCAGCTGACTATAACTCCCTTTTTTGGTGGGATGGGTAACTTTTACTCACACACAAAGTAGAGGCAATTGAACCTTGGTCTTCCTTGTGAAAACCAACATCTCCCAAGATTTTCTTTTTTTTTGGGGGGGGTGGGGGTTGGGGGAGGCATGATCCAATAAAATGCGAACAAAAATGTACACAACAGTCTAAAGCGACTAAAACCATTATCCAAATCCAATACCCCAAAAATCCTGCCACCAGGCATGAGGGGTCAGATGTAGCCATCTTACCCCCTGAATTGCAAAATTACAAAAAAGACTGGTTCCCTTAGACCCTAGATTTAAAACCGTAGAATACCTACTACTCCCTAGAAATGGAGCATAGGAAATTTAGAGAGGCAATTGGTTTTAGTCCGTTACAAAAACCATTATATTACAGACAATAATACACTTAGATTATCAAGTAATCAACCAACATCATAGTGTACACCCGGAAACTACATGTATTTGAAAAAAATATATTTGCACACAACTATACAACAAACTCCCAAAGTTGATGCCATTGCCATCAAACAAACAAAACCAAACCCACAATTTGTCCTGCCTCGCTGACACAGGAAAGCAGGCTTTTTTTGTGGGGAGGGTAGATGTACACAATCTGGCTCTGTAATTGGAAAGAGGTTTTCTTGATGTGGATGTCCACTGCTATTTCAGGTAAAAACTTATGCTCAAATTACAAACTTTAAATGCTTCTTCTCTTTCAAGAGAGTTCTGTTGTTTTTGGTCACTAGGAGAGCGGCATTTCTACAGATTAAACCAAGCAGGTGCTCTTTCCTTTTGAGTTGTCTAGATGCCAAAAATAGATAACCAATATGTCAAGCATAAGTGCTAATGATAATTGTATGATAGCATCAGGTTGTGAGGAAGGCGTAAATATGAAATATCTGTGTGTCTAACTGACAAACAAGACACTCAAGATTCTGAAGCAGGCATTTTTAAGAAAACCTACGATTACCTCAAATTTCATGCCCAAAGTGACATGAAATTTAGCTCACACTGGCACTACTAACATACAACAATAACAATAACAATAACAGCAACAACTAGTGTGGCTCCCGCCTCCATCAGCATAAGTTTTCCTTAAAGAGCATCCATTATTTTTGTCAGGATCATACATTTTCCTCAATAAGCATCAATTATTTTTGTCAGAATCCTATTAACCTGTTCCAACATGAGATAAATTAACCAATACATAAGGTTAACTCCAGGAAATTGACAATAAAAGGATCCAAACCACAAAACTAAATCCCAAAGCAACACCAATCCGTAGAGCATAAAACATGAAATCAAACATCAAAATCATAGCTTCACCTCAATGAACAACAACCCACCAAAACAAAAACAAAGGGGGAAGATAGAAAAATGATCATACCAACATATACCCATGAGATGGTGGGGGCTGAGTGGCAGAAATCCCATGTTGGTGATACAAATTGTGGGTATTTTGCAGATGGGATTGTTGGGTTTCGGCTGGAATCGGAACTCCAGGTGGGTGAATCGAATTGGGATCGTTTTGAGTGTGATAGGTCGAATAGGAATTTGAATAATCTGAGTAATAATACGATGAATAATCCTGTTGTTGTTGTTGCTGGGGTTGGCTGTAATGGTGATGGTGATAGGCATAGTATGGTTGTGTAGATTGGTCATAGGATTGAACTTGAGAAGGATCATAGGAGAGAGAAACTGATTCAGAGTTAGCATCATTGTGCGTTTGATATTGGTAATGGTATTGTTGGCCTTCCATGGCTGTGGTTTTTTCTAAGCCTTTTCAGGTTAATTTGCAGCAGAGGTGAGGGCGGCAACTAAGAGGCTATGGTTAAAACTAATACTTACGTCATGGTTTAACTTGCCAAACTCCACATTTCCTGCTCTTCGTGCCCCCCAAAAAGAAACAGGAAAAAAAAAATTTTAATGACATAAAACAAACCTATGCAGTTATGAGATGGTCCTCATTGAAATGGAAAGAATTCCCAAGGAAGAGGTTTTAGGGTTCGTTTATTTGAGCCATTCAAACAAAGGATTTAAAATGTAATTTCGATTGCGATTGTGGTTTCAGTCGTGATATAAAAAAATTGTTCTAATACGAAAATCGTGTTTCATATGGCGGTCAAAATACGGTTTGGGCAACTTAAAGACCTTTACAATGCTGTCGTTTCGTCGCAGATCGGCCACATTTTAAATCCATGGTTGAAACTAATATTAAAGATTAGGATAAGTAATAAGGAGCAATGAAGAGTATTTAAAGGAAAAAAAAAAGGATTTAAATTCTCCCCCCGAAAAAATCAGACGAAGAAGTATAAAAGATGAGGAAAAATAAATGAATATAGTTCCGTTGTGGAAGAGCATATAAAGGTTGATTTTAGGGCCTTTTGTTTCAGCAGTCAAAACTAGTGACAATGATTATTGTAGGCAGAAAGTGACGAGAAATAGTAAAAATTTGTAAATGTGTCTGCAAAAGACGCGTAACGATTAGCAAGGAGTTGTGAATAGACGTTCCAAGGAATGGCAAGGAGTGATAAAGAGCAACAAATAACAGTGCCATACATGAATAAGTGGTTAATCCCTTAAATGCTTGACTAATGTTCAAAATACTGAGACGAATAGATCTGCAGTGTATATATTGTCATTTCATTCGTACTATATTTAACAGATTGAGAATTTCAATTGCCTACAACAGACAACAAAGAATCTTTTATTCTGTAGATTTTGTTTCAATGAAAATGAATTTCTCCCCTGAGAATGCATTGGAGAGAAGCCCTACTTCCAGTTCTCCATCTTTCTCAACTCTCAAGGCTATCTTTGCCCAATAAATCAACAAATTTACCTGTACAAACAATGACAAAATTTACCCCTTATCCTTTTTCTTCCCTTTTTTTTTTGTTGGGCGGGGGGTGGGGGGGAGGTGAGGTTGTGGTTGTGGTTGGACCTCCAAATAACCTTCAAGTAAAAGGGGGCCGCTGCAACCAGATCCAAGTTATCGTTGTCTGAATCCTGTGATTCCTCTCAAGTTACTTCTAATAACCACCCACCAATCCACGATCAGCTCATGCCGTCCTTAATCATCGACATTCACCATCATAACCCAAATAGAGCATGAACAGGCATGATTTCTGGATATACAAGCCTTGACCACATTCATTTCAAAGCTGAACTTCCTGAAGGTCGTCTGCCAGCGTGGTAGAATATGATGTGAAGGACATGGTTGAAGAATTGCTAGGCATGTACGTAGATGGAGACATACCTAGGGCTTCTCCCAGAGGTCTAGCTTCTCCTGGGCTAAGAGGATTTAACGGATCCCCAAGGTCCCCACTCCATGATAATGTTCGCCTTGAGTGCGGAGGTAAAGAACCATTGCCATTTGTTGTCCCCGGTGTTCCTATGTTTGGTAACGACTCCGTACTTGGATGTCTGTGCATCGCAAGCGATGGTGGACCCATTTGTGGAGGTGAAAATGAATGGTTCCTATCTGACGTGGAAGTATCCTCATCTGCAACAACTCCTCCTTGGGTGTCTTCAATATTGTCAGTTTCTTGTCCTCCGGCCACTGGAGTGGGGATGAAAAACTTGGCGTTACCAATGGCGGGTTTCACAGCCGGAATTAAAGGTGAAGGCGACTGGAATGAGTTTGCCTGAGTACCACCGCCTTTGTTGAATGTGTCAACGTACCTATAAATATTCATGACATAATCAGCATTCAGAGTCTCTAAGAAATGACGTTTTGTCCAACTGTTTCGTAAGGAACTTAAGTAGAATATTGTTTGTTTACGGAATGAACCAACCCAAAAGAACCACCAGGCAGTAAACAAACAATGAACACAAGATTTGTCGCAAATCTGAATTGTTTTGCAAACCCAAAAAATGAATTTTGAAAACTCTGGTGATTTCATGATGAAAGAATGACCCTGACAGCATAAAAGGCAAAAGAAACACATGAAGCACATGTCCATATTGACATGCACCTTGCATGCATACCAAGGGCCTCTTGGTGCAATCTATGAAGGTATTGCCTCATTGACGTAGAGATCTAGCATTGAGGATCAATCCACTATCCAGTGCCCCTCCCCCTCCCCCCCCCCCCCCCCCCCAAAAAAAAAACCCAAAAAAATTTTTAAAAATAACCCTCGTATTTCGTCAAGGAATATACCTTGCACGAACACCCATCCTCCCACGAGCTGAGAACTGGTTTGAACCAGGGGGGATAGGTGGTGTCCCAGAAAACTTTTCAACAGCATTCGTGGCCTTAAACTCGGATTCCCCATTTGCATGTATGGTACCATTGACAAATACACCTTTCTTGTCATGATCTGGCATTCCATTCATAAAGGCAGCAGTTGTGGGTGGGGGAGCTAATGCTGGTTCCTCCGCTGGAGGTTCAGCACCTTCCTCAACCCAGCGCTTCAGCTTTTCATCATAATAAAACTTGTTCTTCTCTCCCAACTTAGCCTTCAGTAAGAGCAGGGTCAAAGACAGGTTATCAAGACAGTCCAGATAATGCCAGATGTTTCATGGATTATAAAAAGATCCCAAATACAAATTTATAACCAGAAAATAAGCACTACTCTGACTAACCTGACGATCTGCGCGAGACCTTAGTACCAAACCAACGGTCTTCTGGAAAATCTGTGAGCCAAATCGACCAAAACGAGATGAACCACCAGAGGTAGATGCATTATCATGTTGTTCAGACGAGTTTGATTCTTTTGGTGACTCAACCTGGTAAAAGAGGAGACCAAGGCTATACCAAATCAGTAACAAACAAATCCTGGCATAGAATGCACCTTTGTCATCACTGAAGTGCTATGAGCTCGGTCTAATGGCACTGAAACAAAAAATGCTTTTAACTGAAAGCTCTTCAATTCTTCCTTTAATGCACCAATGTTGAAAGAGCATCATTCACAATACGGAATCGTACCCCAAACTTCAAGTGAAGCCATAGGATGGGTTGAATTACACCCAATCCCATCCCATTCCTACTCCCTACATTTAACCTGTGGTTTTTTCAACTTTTACCATAGATCCGTGGAATATTTGTTGCTCAATCTTAACCCAATATTCCCTAATTCAACTCAGGAGCCAAAGAAGGGCTAGAAACTAGCTAGGCAAAGGAAAACAAAGGGGGAAGGATTCCAGTCTAAAGGGGCAAATACTCTCCTGAGATCATCACTTCATTAACAAAGTACAAAACTATCCTTTTCTACAATTTATGCTGTCTGTTCTTTTACAACTCGGAATGAGCTCCTCAGGCAATGTGACGAGGCTAAGGCTGATAAAATCTGTCGGAAGCTCGAAAACTTTCCTTCAGACACAGGTGGCCATAAAAAATTTCTATTTTCAACAGCTTATCATATGGCCCCCCGGGGGGGGGGGGCAAAAGAAAAGGGAAAAAAGAAACCAGGATCAATGTCATACAACAATTCTCCTTGTTGTCTAAAGGATAAGAACATCTGAAAATCGGAAAATCAAGAATCAATTTTAGCAAAACCGGAAACTAGAAGCAATTAAATTCCCCCAACTCAGAGAGTCACAGTAGCAAGAACTAATGTCACTAATCAAGAATGGAGCATACAATGCCATAATCCAGAATCACCCGCAATAGTGAGAGATTATAGGATCACTAAAAATTTAAAATCATGATGGTAACCCAGATATTAGGGACCATGTGGTTCAAGTTAGAGAAATGGAAAGGAATCAGCAAAAGAAATGGAAAGGAATCAGCAAAGGCGAAGAGGTGGAAGGAATCAAGACAGGGAATTTCTAGAACTTATGGGTTTGAAA
This sequence comes from Carnegiea gigantea, assembly GCA_029747015.1. Taxonomy (NCBI): domain Eukaryota; kingdom Viridiplantae; phylum Streptophyta; class Magnoliopsida; order Caryophyllales; family Cactaceae; genus Carnegiea; species Carnegiea gigantea. The sequence goes on along the minus strand of JAKOGI010000017.1, from coordinate 769,196 downwards.
GGGGAAGGACTCCTGCCTTCTTTCTTTCTTTCCTTTAAAAAAAAAAAACATAAGGAAAAGGATTCCGGCTTTCTTTGTACATTCAGTTTAAACATAATGGGACTATATTCCCTTGACTAAACCTCTCTCAGCACCATGCACCACCATCTCAAATCTTCCATCCCCACCCCTCTCCACCACTTTGCCACCACCATCCCCTCCACATGTGAGGCTCCTCTCCTTCAAAATCACAGCCAGATTTTCACTTGACCATTACCACCGACACCTTTGTGACTAGTGCATCCGCTTTCTCCCCCCAGCCCAGTGCCACTTCGGGGATGCCAAGGCAAGTCTTTGAAGACTGGATCCATGCCTCAAGTTTCTAGATCTAAAAGTTGGTTGGTTAGTAGGATTCAACCTTCAAACAGCCAGAACCACCGATGTGCTGCAGTGCCCGCTGCAAAGAGCATCTCCCTCCCCTCACAGGGAGTTGTGTGTACATGAGTGTGCGCATTTGCGTGCCAGCTAGCATATTTAGAACAGGGGTATGCCTATATGCATAGGCAGCTAGGAAAACTGTAGGCAAACTTAAGAACAAGTTCAATGGCGGGATCAGCACCAGCACGTTAGCCGGCAGTTGTTGTTGCCATAGGCGGGTTGATGAGACCCCCTCTTCATTTGCTTTTGGTGGTTTTGAAAGTAGAAGTGTTGTACATCTCCCACCCCTCGAATGTGTGTACATGTTGATGTGTCCACGTGTGAGCCAGTTAGTCTTTAGAGAAGATGGACGTAGCTTTTCATATCTAGCCCAACCTAAGAAAAATTGCAACCCAGGGGCGACCGGCTTGTTGGCTACACCTGCAACTTGTGTTCCCATAGGCAGTCGATAATACCCCATCTTCATTTGAGCATTGGTGGATTTAAGCGCAGGAAGGTTATGGGTGATGATGGTTCCATTTTTGAGAAGCAGTTAGAATTGCTAGATTGGTCAGTGCATTCTGTCCTTAGAAATGATTTATGATGGCTGTAATTGGCAAGAAATCGTGGTGATGGGCCTGCTGGTCAAAATGGTGGCGTTAATGTTTTCATTTGTCTAAAAGCTTCTCAAAATTTTCGGATTGAGAATGCAAATTTGAACCCTTAGCTGGATATTAGGAATTGGTAAAACCACAACCAGGGTGCACCATATAGGAAAAACAAAGGCAATCCTCCAAAGTACCAAAGGTGTCAATTTCCTTGCCTTCTCTGAATATCCTGAATCAACGAGGCCCTTGATGATTCTTTCAAAACACCAAAAATGGGTCTGAATATACCGTTTTACAATACCACAGCCAGACATGCTTGGCTGTAATGATTTCCGATTGGCTGACTGACAATAAAAGACTTCAAGCAAAAAAGAATATGTTTGGAGTAATAAACGCCAGAGATAAAACATCAAGAGAACATACTATGATAGAATCACTAGGTAGAGATAAGAACATACTGAACGGTATACCTTCCTAGGCGTCCTCCCCATGTCTGGCTCCGAAATGCTTCGATTATGCATTAACTTGCGATTGCTGTTTTCTGTAGATGCTGAGGGCATTAATGAAGACATAGCCATAGTTGACTGGCTAGTGCTAACCCGAGGACCCCTTGACTGATTATCAGGCTCATTGCGTTGAATATTACTGTGTGATTGTGATGGTATAGGTGGTGGCAATCCTCCAACAACCCGATGAGCAGTATTATCAAAGAAGTTCAACAATTTACCCACCAATTTTGTGGGAGCCAAATTAGTCGCATAACCTCCCTGAAAAATGGCATGATCATTATGATTTCAAGAATATAAACAAATTACACAAGTATAAAAGATACCTGCTGATGGATTTTTATCCGCTCCTCAAGAGAAGATAGCATATGTCGCCACGCATCTACTTCTGAGGATCTACCAGATTTCAAAGACCTCAAAGCTGCTTGGCAATATCTGAGTAAAAAGGAACCATATTTTAATTGAAAATTATGGCATTTCCACATATACTAACAGGAAAATAGTACGAAATCTGCTAGATTAACTACTGATGTTGCTCTATAACGTCAGTTAATCTAAATAACCCTGATGGTAAAGGAGCGCTAGCATCTTGATCGTCTCATCGGTGACCATGAACCGTATGATAAATACTACTTCAGAATTTCCACCATTTAAGTGATGGTTCTTGCTGCAAGCTTTTGTGGGAAAGGCTCTCCATAACATGGTCTTTAATCACTTTAATGTCCATACTTTACCAATATGGTCTATTACATTCCTTTTTTTTTTTTTTGCGGGAGGAGGGGAGGAAGGGGGTCTTTGGGCATCGTTTACCACGGTCAAAGACTTGTTAGCCTATAAAGGGTTAGAGCTCTCCCACCACAAATTTTCCCCATTCACAAAACTAGGAGCCCTCGAACTTACCCAAGGAGAACAAAAGCCAAACCACTTGAACCACCCCATACATGGCACCTTTTCTTAAGTGCATGACATTGATAGAGTACAATTATTGCAGTTTACACATAGGCAAATTCATGGATTTTCTAAAACCGAAGACCTTGCTTAAGGAGGAAGAATAGTCAAACCACTTGAACCAACTTGCCCCTTATACTTTGTCCTTGAATGCATGAAATCGATAAAAGTACTGCAATTCATAAATAGGAAAATTTGTGGCTCGTGTTTTTGGACCTTTGCAGATCTTCAGAATGCAACAGTATCAAATAAACAACTGGGTGGGGCTTCAAAAACATAATTGCCCAGCTTTTTAAAAAATCCCAAGTTGCAAGATTTAGGGTGCATTCCCAAATTTTTTAAGTTGCAGGGACTGCTACCACCCTATAATCCCTTATGTAAGATCTAAAAGATGTTGCTCCAGCAACAACAGACCATCGGGGACCGCAATTTCATTCTGTAATTCTTACCTTACAATTCAAAAGCAGCCGCTCATGCTAGTTTGCATAAAGAAAACCTAACACATCGACTATGCTATACTTGCAGATACGTCATCTGGTTTGAGTTGAATTCGGCCTCGTTAGTTTTGGGTAGGGCTCTGTTTGGGTGACTCCACTTCGGTTTGGGTCAACTTCAGGTATATTACAGGCTGTTTTAGTAAACTTGTCTTGGAAATATTAGCAACTTCCATGGAAAATTTGCGTTGGAATAGGTCTAAGTCAGTTCAAGTTGGGTTCAGGTCAAAATCTGGTTACCCTAATATAAGCCTCAGGCAAACTATGATTTTGCGCCATTCATGTCAAGTAATCCCGTATATGGTTTCATGTCATTTTGCATCAAGTAATCATGCACAGGTTAGTTTTGGCAGGCCTAGTTTATATAGGCATGTCTACTCTTGTAGAAGTTCCCAACGGATATAATTACTAATCATCTAGAATGACCGGAGTACATTGCTCTATTTAGCCTTGATTGATTCATTTTTCTAGTCCTCACTTCCCTGCTCTCTAAATAAACATAACTGTTTCCATACCCAAAAAGAGGAAGGACGGAAACAACAAAACTAATAAATGAGTCCAGGGAATCTCCCAATTACACAAAAAGTAGTGAACATTAGGTCATAAACTTACTTCAAAGAATCTGACAACCTTCCAACTTCAGCCAGCATGCAAGCATAGACAAGCTTATACGGCTGAAAAGGCAGCAATATAAATTGGGAATTCCCCAGCACCTTAGCATATTCATACAATTCTGTCCTCTGTGACAATAGAACAGGCTATGTTAGTTACATCTCGAATCAAGGAAGGGACCAGGGTGAGCATTGAAAAGAAAGCCGATCGCTGGCTAGAAAAGTGTCCATTACACCCCCCCCCCAAAAAAAAAAACCCACCAAAAAAAGAAAAAGGGAAAAAAGAAGAAAAATTATAGAATAAAAGGCAAAGAAGATTAATTCGCATCACAGAAATGTAGATGAATGCAAAATAAATCTAGGCCTCTTAAAGCTCTTGAATGTTCACGGAGGCCAAGCTAAAATTCAGAGGACATTTATCAATCTATGATGACGAAGTGCTCAGCAAACATATTCCAGTCAAGTATAACAGTCAAATCAATTGTCTAATTTCACTAAGAGATAAAAAAGCTGCTTTCAGACAAAATTTTGTAGCTTGGATTACAGTGCATTACAGCAAAATGTCTCACCCACAATTCTCTATTTCTTCGTATGTGGAGTGGTACACAATCAAAGGGTTTTAATAGAACTGGCAAACAGGTCGTTAGATTCCAGTTCAGGTTGGGCTAATTTGGGGCCAGGTTGTGGACCTCGTGGTCAGGTTGACGAGATTTTTGTGGGTCTTTCTAGTTTGGGGGCACCAGTGTTTGGTCCAATAAGTTTGTCTTAACACAAAGGAATTTTGAGGAAAAGTTGGTAGGGTCAATTCAGGTTCCAAGTCCAAATTGGGTTAGCCTACTTCGGACGTCAAGTTGGGTACGGATCCAGTTTATGAGTTTCATGTTCTGGACCTCGGGTCAGCTTGGCTAGTTCTAATTCAGTCCAACAAAGCTAATTTCTTTGCAATTCCTGGGTAAGGTTGCAACCTCCAACACCCTCCTCTCTCCCAACCCCCCCTCCCCCAAACAAAGGACTCTGGGATATGAATCGCAATTAAATCAAGTCACCCTAATTCCATAGCAATATATTTTGATGGACTGTAATTTTTTTGAAAAAGTTGGGTAAGCAACTCAAGCACTTCGCCAGAGCATTGGGCTTCTCATAGTTGTGCACTTTGAACAAGAAGAAGAAAACCATGCCTGACCACTAGCAAAGACCGGGAGTCGAGGTGTACAGAAAACCTATCACACATGCATGGCAAGAGTGTGAAATAGACTGATCCAAAAAAAACATTGGAAATAGGTTTAAAATAATGAAAAAAACAGCAGAAATGCTGCAGTAGTCTGTATTATCCAAAATGGGTTTCAAGTGTCCCTCAAGTACATGCTCAAGTAGTTAGAAAATTTTGCATAGTTATGGTCTAAATAAAGTGTCAAGTATTGTAATAATGTCAAATGCCCAACATAGACACTAGAGGAAACAGAGTCAGGCCAAGGCAGCACTGGAAGCAACATTTGTGGTAAATGTTAGATATGAATTATATGTATTCGCCCTGACTTCTTCCGACATCTAGCACTACACAATTTTAGTCTGTATGATTTGATTGCTTTTATCATTAGTTCATATGTTGCTAAAGCTTCTAGCCTTCTAACATTACTAGTCCTGTGTGTACTTCAATTCTGATATCTATCTCCCTTTGTTTTCTAGTTTCTGTGAAGTCCTACCCGAATATTTTAACTCTTCGAAATCTCTTTGCGGCTTTTGTGTGAATGTCTTGCAAAGAAACTCACTATTAAGGCTACCTATATTTGAACCTCCATAAACTATCCCCGAGACTATCCACGCTAGAAACATACTAAAATAACGCTAATGCTACAACAATATCATGTGGGCTCCTCATTCAGTGGCGGTTCTGTAGTTACGTTAGTCACAAGAATAAAAGATATAAAACTGACACGAGCAAAAGTTAGGAAAAAACTAACAATAAAAAATGGTATGAACAAGATATCCTATAAGAAGCTAACATCTAAAAAATAAAAGAAAAAAAGTGCCTAAAGGGAAACACCCGAATGAGCAAACTGAAATAGTTCACTAAAGTGTGCAGGGTACACTCCGAAGCAGCTATAGCAATTGGGCAAAAGCATCCTGATTTGGGGTCTCCAATCCCGGTCCCAGAACATAAGAAGCTCCCATCGAGGGAGTGATCTGTAGATGACCTATATATCATGTCTGATCACCTCCCCTCATTCTCTCACGACCTACTTTTCCTCTTCTAGAGTCCACTGATGATGTCACAGCATTTAACTGTATGTGGGCATCTTTGCCAAAAGCCAATCTGTGTCTATATTTGCAACATATCTATGTGCTCACATTCAGCATGAGTGGGACAAATGACTAAAAAGAATAAAGGGAATGACTTAAGATGTAGTTGGATTACGACAGAGCAACAAAGTACCTGGATGGCATCAGGACTGGAATAAGTCCTTGGACATTTCAAATGATCAGCACCAACGAGACAAAGTCTTGCGCTCTCTGAGTATGACTCAATATTAGCTTCAGCAACCAAGTAACAGATATGAGCTGCAGTAACCTACAGTACAAAGTTTATTTAAAAAGAATCAGAGACGGTGCTATTTTAGTATAATCGAAATTACTTTACTGTTCTTCACCACCTATTAGCATGTCAGGAGCCAAATAAAGGGGTCAAGGAGAGGAAAACAGAAATTTGGCACCATACCTCACCCTTCTCTTTCCAAAGACAATCCCCAAGGTGAGTGATTACAAGTTCATCACCAGATGTCCTGTTCGCAGTTATTATGGCGAGATTCTCTTCCCACTCATCTAGCATACCAGCTGGCCCAATCTGTCCACCACAAAACAGCTACTATAAGGAACAAGAAAAGGAATACACAGAGAAGAAACACAGAAAGACAAGGTATCATAGGTTCGCAGAACAAGACATCCTGAATTAGCTAAACTAATTTCTACCACCAAAACAATAATTTGGGGGTCTTGGTAATTCTACATTGTTATGACAAAGTGTCTGCAGGCAAGAAATGACTCGATACTAAGACATGGTTTAACTGATGAGGGATTAATTAGTGAATAATGATCTTAAGAGGATGGGTGTTCACATAGCAAAGAACTCAATCCCATATCATGGTATGATAGACACGGATTTTTTAGTCAAGAGCTGCTTAAGGGAGCTAAAACATAAAGAAGAGGGGAAAAGCACATGAGCACCTGTTAAGCCATCAGCTCAAATGATTAAAGTCATGTCATCACACTCAAAACCGATCTCCACGAATGATGTTGCTAAATAAATAGATAAACCCAGTACCTGAACAGGCTGCGTAACATTTACGCCAGTTGGTGGGTTATTCGTAGGATTGGAGAATACTTCAGCAGGCTTCCCAGCAAGTAAGAGACACAATGTCCTTAGAGGGGATCCCGCTACTAATTGGTGCAGAGCCATTTGCTTCACAGTTTCACCATAGAACTGCAAGTATTACACAAAGCACAGGATTTTAATTTGCAGCCACTCACCATAATACAAATAAAAGCAATTAAAATTTCAAAGTGTATCAAGGCAGGAGATAAGATGTGGGGTTAATAAAAACCTGTTCACCAAGCATTGCTGCAATAACAAGAGCCGGTCCCCACAACTGACCCTCTTGTGCACATTGCAGAGCCTCCATTCTTTTACCAGATACAAGAAGCATCTGGACCTCATTAGCCGTAGCCTAGAGCCAAAAAAAGTTAGCTATAAAAGCCATCTAAACAAATACTGAATCCCAAATTTAAAAGAAACTTCCATGCCTGTATTTGCCCTTCAGAAGGCATGTTCTGCAAGCAATGAGCAATAGCACTGAACTGAGAGCCATTCGTTTTAGCAGATGCAAAGAGCTTTGCCAAAGCTGACTCTGGGCAGTCATTTTCCTAGAAAAGAACCCGTAAAGAAAGGAAATGCAAACATTCAACCATGAGTTGTCAAAACATAATAAAAGAACAGTTTTTCCCAACCTTAAAATTAAGCTGGGATTGTTTATTTAAGCGGCGGGCCCACAAATATAATGTCAAAAGCATCTGCTTCTACAGAACACAACTCTCACAACTTTTTTCCTTGCCCTCTTCCTCTTTTTGGCAAATCTAGTAATGGCAATCCAAGCATACCAGCTTGCTTGTAGACTTGCAAGGGTAAATCATGACCATTTATCCCAAACTCATACCGGTTTAGACACTTTGAAGTATATCTAATCACGTGCACTGGTAAGATTGCCACGCAACTGGTCTGGGATGGAATTATGTGGCAGCAAACAGCCACTAGGAAATCCATGTAGACCTCCAGAAATCAAAGTAACAGAACTTCTGCAAAGACCCTAACAAGCTATTTACATCTAGCAACTTCTATTCGAGGCAAACAAGGAGAAACTGGCTCTATATCAGGGGTAGGATGGGAAACCAATTCCACGCAGACTTTCACACCAGCCACTGCATACATTAATGTGCACTACTCGTGCCTTCTTTTCACTTGTACCTTAACATTCACATTATCTACACTTTTAGTTCGCAAAAATAGGGAAACACATTAAATTAAATTTTCAATTATGTCAGCCTCATTCGCACTACAATAAGGCCTCGATTAATTGTCCTGGGCCTCCTGGCCTATTAGTCAGTTCTATACCTTAATCATAGCTCAAAGACCCCAACAGGGTCAGAGACAGCTGACATATCAAAGCATGCAACAACCAGCACCATTGATGAGCAAGTTAATCCTCTTTGATCAATCCACTCCGGCCTGATGTCCAAAGAACTTGTAAAGTCACAGACACCGCATTTATGTTATAGGTTTCAACCAATGAAGAAGTTCGCTGTTTTCATCTAACAAGGTTTTACAGCATGAACACTCCCAAAAAAAAAAAAAAGAAAGGATAAAAGAAGTGGCTGATTTTAAGACAATAGCGCAAATGTCTAAATAAGAACCAAAAAGGCTACCTTTGAACCAAGGTCTGCACCAAAACCAGATCGGAGCTTTCCATAAAATTGGCATGCTATTTTCAACAAGCAGAAAAGCATCCTCAAGGCTTCACTTTTGCTATACTCCATATTCGGAATAGAATAATTTGCAATCCTGTCATCAATCCATTTATTCAACTCTTTACTTCCCACATTGCCCGAAACCAATGGACCAGGGAATGATTGCTGGCATAGAGTACGAAAATAATCACAAGAGCTGACTCCCACATCGGGACCATTGCTCTTCAAACTAGCAGCTTCCATTGTCTCAAGAACATTAATCACACTTCCTGCAGAGCCCTTCAGATCAAACTAGACAGAATCAGCACCAATGATTTTTTATTTTTTTGGGGAGTGAGGGGAGGGGAAGCTCTATGAAATTTGTCAGTTTTTCTCCATTCTTTATTTGTGGATCATCGAAAAATTTTGTCCCTCCTTTCCACTAGCTGTACAACAGAATCAGTCTTCAACTAGCAAAACTGAAAAAGACCTAACCTGGCTTGCATATGTTGATTGTGCATACGAAGTACTTGGATCCTTCATGACTATAAGTTTTCCGCCAAATCCAAATGTAACAAGAGCATGTGGAGGGCGACCAGCAGAAGATCTTCCCTCATTGGAAGCATATGATAATTGTTTGCTATTTTGAAAAGGCTGCTGGGAAAAATTTAGAGCCTCTGGACTATTGAAATAAGCAGCAGTGTACTGCTGCTCAAATTCCATGTTATGCTGATTATTGGGGTGCAAAAGTTTTTCAGAAGCAGAAAAGTTTTGAGAGCCAATGACACCATTACCGAAGCCCTGAAACCCCTTAGATCCATTATTGCTGTCAAAACCCTGCCTTGTTTGTTCATAGAAAGATGATTTTTCAGATGCTGTAACAACTCCTCCGTGATCTGCAGAGTAATGGACTTGGGCATTTGACCTATATCCATTTCCAATGTGAGTGTTTTGAGGAGAAACAGCCTCACTGTTACGAAATGGTTCAGTTTGTGCCGCATTCATATGTTGCTGATGATGGTTATTACCAGAATCTCTCCAATTCAGAAATTGCTCTTGCTGGTGAGAATAATTATGAATTTGCTCCCCTTGTCCATAGGTCATATTTTGTCCACAGCCGTCACCACTAGTGAAATTCCCATTTGAAATATGTTGGCTGTGGTCTAAGCTTGCTGATTGATTGATTGACGAAGTGTAGAAATCTAATGATCTCCATTCTTGTGCAATGGTATCATAGTACCAACCAGGATACTGTGGATCAAACACCATGTGTGCAGGATATTCTGTGCTTCCTTGTGGGGTCTGGTTCCAGTACGATAAGGTCCCTGTCATACTGTTTTCAGCCATGCTTCCACCAACTGATTGAGCTGTTTGCTGCAGATAATACACATCAGATTTTGAATCCCCAGCAGTTCCTTCCATCGCTGACTGATCACTAGCATTATATGTCTCCACATTATTTACCATTGCATGAGAACTGTCCACTTGATACCACTGCCCAGTATTTGCGTCATATTTCCAACCAGGATACAGGTTCTCCCAACATTGACTACTGCTTTCATCCTGGTTTTCGGTAGTTTGCCCAATAGATGAAACATGTTGTTGAGTTTCTTCATTTTGAACAAAACCACAGGAACTTGATTTGTTAGCCTGATTAGATGAAACACCCATAGCAGGGTCTGATGCTAAGGCAATCACAGAACTACCAGCCACTTCTGCAAAGGGATCTGCTCCATTGCCTCCAAATTCGTTAAAGAAATCCGAGTATGATGCCCCTTCTGTGCCACTACCAAATGCACTCCATTGCACTTGTTTAATCCCTCCACCTCCATTTGCAATGCTTCCGGAGCTAACTGAATCAAATGCGCTTTCTTCACCCGTCACTTGATCGGTAAATTCATGGACACTCTTCAAATCACCCAATTCTGATGATTCGATAGTATGGCCACTATCGTCAGAACCCACATTACCCTCACCCTCAAGTTTACAAGAATTACTGTCATCTTTTTCAAACTTCTCATGATGGTCCCCTTTAATATCATTATCATGTACGTTGTCTAGCGCAACTACTGGGGAAGCAATATCATCAATACTCAGCTTTGCAAGTGCTTGTACATCACTACTCTCTACATGGTTCGTAAAATTAGAACAAGATTGAACACCATCAACCTCGCCATCTACCAACTTATCAAAAAAATCCTCATCCGTCTGATCCTCCACAACAAATGGAGGTGACTCCATTGATAAACGTTCACAGAAACCTTAACCCCAATTACCAAAAAACCTAAACTGAGGTTGAAATCCCTTGAATTAACCACGAAATTAAGCTACACTGACCAAACACTTCAACTCCAGCATCTGCAACACACAATTAATCACAAATTAAGCATCGAAAACCTAGAATTCGCAGACTAATGACAGAATCAACATCTAGAACACGTAAGATCTAAGCGTTGGGGATCAATTTCGGAAACATCAAAGTAAAAAACACAATTTCGCAGTCAAATCCAAATGCAAATTGCAGAATTGAGAATGCTAAATCAAATGTGGAGATCAGCTTACCGATCAGAATTCAGGATCTGGGGATCTAGAGAGAGAAAGGACGAGAGGGAGAGAAGCAGATGAGACAGAAAGAGAGGGAAGAATAGACGAATTTCGCACCAGCCGACAAATCACCGCACACCCACCAAAACGAAGATGAATTTATTTCTTCTTCATCATTCCGATTTTGATTGATAGATGATAATTGTTTCTTTATTATAATTTCATTCATATGTTACGTCGTGAAAATAGCATGCAATTAAAAAATATATATAAATACATCTTCATGGGTGCCACACACTTGCCGATTATGTTTTGCTGATTATTTTTATTTATAGTTAAAATAAAACTTTCTTGCTCAGAAACACTGGAAAAAAGTAACCAAATTCATCAGAAGTAGTTTATAAACTTATATTTTAAGTAAGATAGAGTGAATCTAATAAGCTAATTTAAAATAGTAATTAAAAAATAAAATTGGTATTTTGTATGTGTAACACTCGGGATTTTATCCCCTTATTCCGCTATTTTATATCGTTAGAAATTGGAATAATATCGACGTGCCTGCTTAGGTGCTGTTTTTATTGAAAAGAATATTCTTCCTATTTTATTGTTATGGAGGATTATATCGGGTACTACATTGCGTATATTCCCGAATATAACTGGACTGGCGAACCTTGAGACTAGTCCTGCAATTTATTGAATCGAATATTGGGAATTAATTATGATATGACAAAATGGATAAGCTGGTATTAATTATAATGTGACGAGGTAATTATCCAAAAAAAAGAAGAACAAAAGAGGCGAAGCCCTTTTTGCTCGACAGAGAAGCGAAGAGGGGGGGCTCCTCAACCCCAGCCCCGCGACCACACACCAGGAGAGAGAGTTCTTTAGCTTGGATTCGAAGTTGGTTTCCTCTTCCTCCTAATTATTGCTAATTTTAATGAAAGTTTATTGATTATCGTAAACTTCGTTGAAGTTTGTTGATTATAGTTCGTTCAGGTTGAATTCGAATTAATTACTAATAATTCAAGAAAAGTTTATCGATTATTGTTAATTTCATGAAAAGTTTATTGATTATAGTTCATTCGGGTTGAATTTGAGTTAATTCTCAATAATTGAGGAAATTGTAAAGTAAACTGAATGATGCTTAATTTATGTGTTGTTCGTACCGAACGAAAGTTTATCGATTGTATGAATCAGTTGGTTATAGTGAGTGCATAAAAATGATAATGTTATGAGCCTAGCAACCGTACATGAATTAATGAGAAATGATAACGCTGTTCAGTAAGCCTTTATATGATTGCATAGAAGTGATTAAATGAAATGCAGAAATTTTATAGTGATTATATGATCAACGTGATCATTTAAATGATTGCATAGGAATGTTTATAACTCAGAAAGCGTGGAACAGAGGAAATTGTAAAATAAATTGAATGATTGCATCGATTACTAGCAATTCGTAAATATATGTGGTGATTTGGTAAGCCGTGAATATATTTAATCATGGCGTATAAATTAAGAGTTAACCATCAAGGCTAGTTGAGCCTTTATACGAGTAACAGATAACGGTATCGATACCATCACTATCGTTGCCTCTGAATTTTATCGATTATATATATGTGTATATATCAAAGTAATGTTGAAATTAACTGCAATCATGTGGGTTACGTTATTATTGGGGAATCGGTTGACAAAATGAGTTCATTACGTGACTATATCTGCTATGTGAAATCCTTTTCCCCTGAGTTGAGGAATGCGTGAGATAACATTGACTTCAAGTCTTAGAGATCTTTAAAAGTACGTGAATGCTTATTTGTATGATTTCAAAGTGTATTTAAATGTTTATCGGTTGCCTGTTTTAATTGACAAGTCATTGGTAATGAAATAATCTTAAATCACCGGACTACTCGATTGAATGAGGCAGACGACCAGTTAACAGATCTAGGAATCTTTTAAGAAATGACTTAAGTATTGAGCGTCTGATTATACCGTATCCATTGCTATGGTCAACTTAGGCAACCCAGTACCCTTTATCGAAGTTTACATGAGAATTCAAGTTTAATGTTTCATTGTTCTGCCAGTAGGCAGAAGATTCAAGTTCAATGTTTCATTGTTCTGCCAGTAGGCAGAAGATAGATTCAAGTTCAATGTTTCATTATTCTGCCAGTAGGCAGAAGATTCAAGTTATACGTTATAAAATCCTATCAACTGGTAGAAAAACCAGTCAATAGAGAATCCCAGTTCATATGACGGTTTGTAGAATATTATATTTTAATAAACAAGCATGTGAAGCTCAAAGAGCATATTGCTACATCAATAGTATACCATTCACATGGCATAGTTATATGCTTCACTTTATGGTTATCATTTCATGTTTTAACAAAGAGATCTATTCCTGTATATGGCCTGTTACGGTATGGTGTAGTGAAATCATCAATTTAATGACTGTATCGCATTGAACATGATGGAATGCTAAATTCATATAGTCTGTCACCTGACAGTATCTCCAACGAAATTTCAATGTTTATATATGGCATAAATTATATGAAATGAAATAAGCATTTCATAACAGAAGTCCCAACAAGTGGTGTTTAAGGGTTAAACCCCTTTCTTTTCATTGAATTTATGAGTTTATATGAATTTCATATGGTAAGTTTATTGCATATGGCTATTTTAAAGTTTAAACCGTTGGAGCGACTGCTATTTTCCCTACATTGTGGTTGGAATATATCGTAAGGTATGTAAGTTCTTCAAAGGGAAGGAATTATGAACATCCTTTGTGAGTTAATGTTGCACTTTAAGTATTGTTTTGGGAGAAGGGGTTATCCACTAAGCGATAATTACTCATTCTCATCTATTATTATTCCCTTCCCAAGTTTCTGAAGTAACAGGTAAAAGTTAGTCCAAATAAGCCGAGATGGAGTCATTGCTGTTCTAGAAGCAAAGTTACATGCTCTATATGTGTGAGTTGCAATTGTATTGTTATGTAATCTAAGTCCCTGTGTGCATGTATTGCATATCATCTAGAGTCGCTTTGTACGGCCATGCGAGCCGATCATCTTTTAACCAAGGTTATTTATAGTTGGGATGTAACCCCATTACTCCGGATGTGTGGTCCGTGAAATTGTACGTTTATTGTCCCATTGTTTTTGTATCAAATTGCGCTGGTTGATATGCTCCGGGCGGATGGCCCGTAGAGCTGTAAACTCCGGCGTGTAGCCGTCGAGTTGGTAGATTTTTATCGTTGCTTTTCATCGCAGGAAATTTGATATAAGGCTTTAAGACTAGGAAACGGTCAGTTTTAAGGGGAAACTCTGTCCGTATCGGCCCAGAATTTAAAAAAAAAAACGATAACACTCCTAGGCTCCTAGCCCTTGGGTTGGGGTTGGGGGCGTTACAGTATGTATGCCTATGCATAAACCAGTTTACGACTCCCTTTAAATATGACGTGTACTTAGGTATATGGCATATCGCCCTTCAAAACTTCACTAAAATAATTCAAACTATTTGGGTGTGCATTTACTTATAAAGAGGATAACGTACTTTCGGCCATTTCAGCTTGTTGCCCCTCGCTTCAATATTCGACAACCAATGACATAGGCTCTGTTTGTTTCCACACTTGAAAACGTCAGCGTTTCACTGACAACTCCTTATGGTCATTCACGGTTGCTAATTGCTCTTTTATATTGCGTTGCACTGCTTTCATCCAAATTTTAGCACTCTTTCCCACTCCTTACTATGCTTAATGGTAGTTTTTAACTTTTAAAACATGTATGTCCATATCAAATAGTGTAGCCTACGAATTAGCATATGTAAAATAAATACCTCTCAAAGTTAGGGCCGTAATGTCGTAGAAATTAAGTTGTAACATTTGGTAGGGTTGACAATTTCACTCACATCTGAAGCATATCAGTTCAACTATATCCTTCACCCCTTAATCATCCACTTGTTTGTCCCTTAGTTGTAATTAGTTCACTTTTATTTGCCCTTTAAATTTTGCTCCTTTTTTGGGACAATTGTATTGTTAAATTTATAATTTCCCTAAAATAAATATGATAAATATGACATCTATTCGTTTCTTACACCTAAAATGTTTTTTTTTTTAATTTTCAAAAGGCAAAACTTATTTTTTCTTATAATTCTGCTTAACATAGTGTATATAAACTTTTTATCATCAGTTTATAATCTGATCCATCCATTTTTATCCATCTAATCCGTCCATCCGTCCATTTTCATCAATGGGTGGTGGAGAATAGATAGATTGGATGAACAAATGAAAATGCATTATGGATGAGGAAGATAGTCCACCTGATCCGAACCTAATCCATTACCACGTATAACACTTGGACAGTCATTTAGCCCATAACCCCGCCCAGCCCATGAGCAAATGTGTTGGGCCCGGTTCAGCCCATCTAGTTAATGGACCGGTCCGGTCTGACCCAACCCGGTTCGTTGCCCACCCCTACTCATAGACATATATAATTAGTAAGTTGCTACATCATCCAATATGTGAATAAACACATTTATAACCTTGTGGTGACATATTCAAAATAAATATTTTTAAAGTACAAAATTTTGTGACTATCAAATTTACAGTTAAGATTATTAGCGTTAGATACTTTTAAATTTCAAGCTACAAAAAGAACCATGAGTCAAGAAATTATAGACAAAATAAATGCCCCTTAAAAATTAAATTTACTTTCAAATACCCCATGGAACATCCTCAAAACAATGTAATAAATAGATTCTTAGACATCGTGAATAACTAATACAATTCTTTTAAAAAAAATTAATACAATTAACCACTGTGTGTTTGTTTTTTTTTTTTGGGGGGGTTGTAATTACATGGAGAATACACAAAACCCTTGAATTTACATAATAGTGTTTTATAGCTTGAACATACGCGTGTAATCAAGCGCCAGTTGGTTGAGAATATACGTTGATAGCAACACCAGCAAGTCTAATCAAAGTAGAAAAGGCAGTGAAAAGTTGAAATCACGAAGAATGTTCCTTTGATGTGATTGGGCCATGAAGGGATCTGTGGGCCAATGTGCCACATGGATTGGGCCAAGAGGCAATATTGTATGGGCCACAGGCCCATTGCCAACATATATCAATTAAAGATAAACTCTAACAACTGTTCAAAATCTAAACTCCCCTTTTTTTTTTTGAACTTTATTGATCTCAGTAAAATTTGGAGATATATATTTTTTTTATCCCAAAAAAATTGGATTAGACATTTAATCTGTGAATATTTCTAAATTTAAATAGTCATATACCATGTTTATTATTAGGGTTAAGTCATAGAGGGCAACCTTTGTCCTACAAGGGGAATATGTTTACATGTACGAGTGATGCGCCGAAATGACCCAACCTAATATTAGGACTTGCCATCCACAATTCGAATCCAAGCACATGCGCCGCTCTTATTAGTGACATCAAACTTCAACTCCATCCCCCCCCCCCCCCCCCCCCCCCCGAAAATGAAAGAAAGTATTTGTTCATATAACAAGGAACAACAATTCTTAGAATGAGTCCTACTTACACACCCAGGTGTAAACGATTTTATCTTTGCGGATAGGATATTTTTTTAAAAAAGTATCAGTTTAGATACTAGTGAATAACAAATTAATATTTTGGTACATACCACCACAATTTTTATGAAGTTTCATTGTTTAAAATATATATATATATATATATATATATATATATATATATACGTGTTAAACAGTACAAATTTGCCATGTTATACACACGTTTTTGAGCATGTATGCTCTTCTACCTTGGAATTGTGTTACCGAATTAGGAATCTCAGTAGTTATGGGAGGGGAGCTAGTGGGGATGTGCTTGGCCCAAGGTCCCGCATTAATTCTCTAATACCCAATTAACTTAATACACCATGTTTCATTGAAAAAAAGTGGGGTATTTATTCAAGAAATTCTATACTAAAGTAGGAAAATATCCCCCCTCTCTTCCCCTCCCCCCTTCATTTAATGAAAGGAGAAGTAGGAAAATATTCCATGATAGTATTTTAGAAAAGCATAAATAATCACAAAAGAACTGGGCCTAGATCCATGAATAACGCTGGCCAAAATTCGGTTTTGAGTCCAATTCGGATCGTGCAAATAGGACAGTGCCAAAATTCACATAAGAAATTGATCATCATTGTTCATTTTTTTGGGGGGTCGGAAATTCGAGTTAAAATCGGATTTCGACAACGAGAATATGAAAGAATGTTGTGTACGGATTTAAAACTCGGATGAAAATTTTATAACTATATGTGTTTTTTCAAGTCGAACAAATTCGGATGTTTGGATCCAACAGTGCTACCCATGAACACATATGATATATAGTTTGGTGGGGTGGGGTGGCGTTGGATGCTGGAAGGTAGAAAAAGATGGTAAGCAATCCACACACACTCTATCTATTTGTCTCTCCTTTTTGACTCATTCGTTACCGTCGTTTAATTTCTTCGTCCTACCCAAAAAAAAAAAAAAAAAAAAAGTCAATGAGCCGGCAATAACTTTATAAAGAGTGGGGGGTCATCAACCATCAAATATTGTTGGGGTTTTCTTAATTAGGTGCTAAAGCAAGTTCCTCTCATTTCAGTGTCCCCTTGTGATAGGTCTTTATTTACTTTTAAAAAAAAAAAAATTCTTGTCAACCATGGTCGATCATCTTCTTAGTTTTTATTGGTCTATAAAAGTGGGTATTGTTTTGCATTAAAAATATAAGAAATTTTCCATATGCATATGAATTGATTTTGTAATGAAATCTCACTTGATGTATATGCATTATTCAATTTGACTAAAAGACCCAATTTCTAGGTCGACAGTTAACTTAATTCACTATATTTTGATTAACAAAGAACCAAAAACTACTGTTGTTGTCTGTGTGATTGTGAACCTTGACTTAACAACTTAAAAGTAGAGGTGGGAAGCGAGTTGGGTCGAGTCGACCCATTTAATAAATGAGCCAATTTCGTGTCGGCTTTGAAAATAGTTTAGATTTGCGCAAAATTGAAGAATAACAAATTTTCACGCTGAACGATCAAATCATGTCGACTTCAGGTCGAAATCAGTTCGGTTCAAGTCGGGTTTCGTATTTTTCTCAGTAACTTTTAATCAGGTACGTGTCGGATTATCGTGTCCAGTCAGACTTTCCTACCTGTACTTAAAAGTTCCCCGCTCTCTCTCTCACACACCAACTCAGCATAATCCTTTCTTCGCTCTCTCTGTCTCTTAGTTAGCCTTTGCTTAATGGGTGAGTAAAAGACCGACTTGTAGCCCTCTGAAATAATAAAGCCAGCATGTAGCCAAAACCCCCAATTTACGGCTTCCCTTTTAATTTCTTGATGGTTTAGGTTTGGTGTCTGCCCTATTAATACGGCTATATTAATATGTTAACTAAAAATCATGCCCTTTAATTCCCGATAAACTAATTATGAAAGTGGTTAGAACCAATTTTAGTCCACCGTCAACGAATTCCAAGTACTGCAACTTTAAATAAGGACAATTTTTTGGACATATAATACGTACTAAGATTATTAATTAGTTTATACGTTAACAAATATGTTTGTAGGGGTAGGGCTGTCCGTACATAAAATTTTCTGAATTCTGCTGATGCAAGACCCATATTGGATGATGATAATAATGAAGATGATATATGGTACTCTGGTAAGTACTATGTTAAGTGATAGTGATTAAAAAATATTTTTATTATTTAATCATGATTATTGTATACACCTTCAATATGTATTCAATCCAATAATTAATCTCAACCTTCAAATATATGTGACGTACATACAAGTTATTATTACAACAACAACAACAACAACAACACACCTCTTAATGTGGGTCCTGTTTTCGCGAGGTCTGGGGAGATTCAGATGTAGGCAACCTTACTTCAACTGAATTCATAAAAGACAATTAATTTCTTGATTAATTTTACTAAGTATTTAAGTATTAGCTAGATAATTAACAAATAACCACTGATCAACATCAAGCAGCTGATTATTAATCAAATGGCTATCGTTTATACAGGGACTATATACTTAAAAAAAAAAAAAAAACTAGTAATATCGAACAACTACATGATTAAATAGTATAGGTCAGCTACTTTACACGAAGAAAGATTATTCTAGGCACAGTAATATTCCTAGCCATATGCCTTAACTTTTCCTCATGAATGGAAATTCAATGAATTGTTGTTGTATTTTTGTGATTTAGGGGTCTATTTTGATGGCACACATAAGGTGTATAAATACAATGGGAGTGACCAAGTGTAGTGGGATTTGGCCAACTGCTGGTGCTTTTGAACCTCAAAAGACAAAAAGTTCTGGGAAGACAAGGGATTCCTTATGGAATCCTTCATGTAAAGGCTGGGTACAAGATTAGGATGCATTCAAAATAAACCCCCTACAAGTGAGAAGCCTTAGTGTTCATGAAATAAATTGATTTGGGAAATCGGAAGATATTTTTTCATAAAGGTTTAAATCTATAAGATACTGTTGGTCAGTTCACAATAGAATATGTTCGACACGTACATGGGACAATTAGTTCAGTTGGTTAGATATTTCTGAAGGAATTACGATTGTCTTTATATGTACATCTGCGAAGAGTATGAGCTTTAAACAAACGAGTCATGTACATAAGCTCAAATAATGTTCCAACTCAAAATCAATTGGTAATGGGTAGAGTAACTCACGAGCTTATATACACGTTTAAACCCTTTCATTTTATCAATGTGAGACAACACCTACTTTTATATCCAAAAATTTAATAGCGGGGTTTGATTGTAAGCAAAGGAGTTAGAACTTATTTCAACAAAATAGGAATAGTGAGAATTCAATTTGGGCATTCCACTTGTTGATAAATAAAAGGGTTAATTATATTAACTTCAATAAGTACAATTTAATGATCATGCCATCCCTCTACCTCAAACATAATGGCCATCCACCAACTGTTACTCAACTGCCACTTGACCCTTAAACTAACTAACTTAATTAATTCTTTTTTTGTGAGAACTTGAATCAATCGAGAATCTAAAATTATATAGTTCTTGCCCTCTTATATGATTTAAAAATTTAAAATTTACAACTAAAATAAGGCCAACCATCATTTGGTCAAAAAGAGTTTTTTGGACCAAGTTAATTGTTTGATCAAATCAAAAAGCTAATTTAGCTGCTTTGTAAGATAAATGTTTAGAAAAACTTTTTGGGTTTAAAAAATTAATTTAAAAAAAACTAATTGTATAAGCTTTTGAAGAAACTTTTTAGAGAATTAGCTGTTCGTCTCACAGCTTTGTCAAAAGTAATTAATTTCATCAAACAACTTTTCTACAAACAGCTAATTCAAACAATTGATATAAATAACTAATTCAAACAACTGATAGCTAAAAATTACTTGCCAAATAGGGTTTATATCAATTTTCATGTTTCAATGAGTTTAAAGAACACAAATAACGAGATTATTAACTTGAATTATATATTATCGGTTCATAAAACATGGAACCTCTCAATATAGGTTTTTTCACTCTAGGAGATTATTGACTATTTGAATTATATTAGAGTTATATTGTATGCATATAAATATTTAAATGATATTTCTATTTTTAAATTTAGGGATTTTTTGGGGGGTCAACCTTCAAGTATGCCATTCAATTCCTTGCACCATAGTCTCCTAGAATTTGATGTAGAAAGGAGAAATTGGATCAGGATGTTGGTCTGCCTTAAAAATTGGTAATGAATAACATGGAAACCTAACTTTTATTGATTTTATAAGTATATATAGGCCATAGAAATGGGTATACAACTCCAAAAATTAAATTTTATTATTTTTCTATTTTCTTTATGTTTCAATTTATAAGTAAGCAGCTAAAGGAAAAAAATTGATTAAGATAATCTGAATACTTAGTATAAGCTAGATCCACTTACCCTCAGCTCCTAGACAGTAGGGGATAATGTTACTAAATTTATCATTACATATAGCTTCAAATGGTGCAATTAATTGTAAGTAAATTTTCAAAGAAAAAAAAAAATTTCTCTAACATTTTTTGGGTAATGTATATCATACACCTGGGAGTATGTAAGTACTCTCACTTACTAAGTACATATATTTTTCCAACGTGTATTGACATATGGGCAAATTCTAATATGCGTCAGTGCGTCACTGATGTAGCTTATGGGAGTATGTGCTCATAAGAATATAATATACGCTTTGCATCTTTTAAGGGAAAAATATTTCACATTAATAATATAATAAATGAAGCATGCAATAAGTGCAACAATTTAAAATAATAATATATGCTCACCTTAAAAATCAATCAACAGTGCTTCCCCCCCCCCCAAAAAAAAAAGATTAATGAACAATAACAAAGCACCATTGATTAGTCAATATAGACCTCATTAGAGCAATAAACTAAAATTTCGAGATTAAAACATATCTTTATATTGTAAAGAGATAGAATGATGATTTTTGTAAAGTACATTAGTGTTTGAATTTTAACTTGTTCGATAATTTAAATATGAAATTAAATTTTAATCCGATCGATTATTTTCAGCATCTAATGAGACCAATTGTTATAGTGAAATTACAAAGACTTAGGAGCCAATCACAGCTCTTGTGATAAAAGCAAGCAAAGTAGTAGTGATGGGCAAAGCTTTTGTACATTGCATTCATGAATAGAAGGGGAAGCTAAGGCAAGACACGGCAAGAGAGCAATCATGAATGAAGGGAATAATAGCCAGCACTTTTAGGAACCTCATATACAAAAACAAGAATATAAAAAAGAAAGATTAATATTTTAGATTTTATTAAACTTGATAGAAGAAAAAAGTGCACTTGGCATGCAAAATGCAGCAAGGTTTTGCTGCAAAACATAGGGACACAAAAGGCTGTAAATTGCTGGTCTAATATATATATGTGCTAGCTAGCTGCAAGGTTCTTGATTACTTATAAATATAAGACTATCTGTATTTAAATCGGTAAAAATATATTCAAATGGGATTTTTATTTAGCGTTGTTGCTTTTATGTAGTTAGTCATATCCTTAATAATTTAACATATTTTTTTTAATACTCTAACGCTATAACATGTATAGAATAATCCTAAACCAATGGTGGTGATTTTACATTCACGAATAGTCCAATATTATTGATGTAAATACTAAACTTTGTTAGAAGGACCATAATTCCAATTGTCCAATGTTATATGGTTGCTTACTATTTTAATGTTGTATTTCACCACTGATTTAAATTCAGTCTATTTTATCGTGTTACTTGTCAATTAAAACGACAGACTATTTCATTTGAATAAGCAATAATGAGCAACATGAGGTTGAGTAGAAAAAGTGGGTGCATAACTGTTGTTTTTCCCTTTTTACCGTCAATAATAAAGAAATTAGTCCAACAAGATTATCATCAAGCCCTTTTCTACATCGCCAACCACCTCATGTCTCTCCACCCCTCATCACCTTTCCCCTTCCCAAAATCCATTTGTGCTTTTCCGAGATTCAGAACTCTGAAAAGGCACAAATGAATTTGAAGCGACAAAAAACTAACAACAACAACACCACTTTTCAGTGTGCGTCCTATTTTCGTAGTGTTTGGAGAGATCCAGACGTAGGCAACCTTACCTCTACCGGCATGCATATCCGCAGAGAAGCTGATCAATAGAAAACTAAATCAATCATAATTAAATTTAAAGTATCAAAAACATGATCAACATGCGATCGATGGAGATGGTGTGGAGGGAGAAAAATGGGGCGATGGACAGCGATGTTTTAGGGTTGATACTGCAATAGAGTCTGATGGGGAGTGTTTGTTTGATTGTGGACTGCATGCCTACTACACGTCGCTCGATCAGTAGAGTAAGAGGAGCGGGAAAGATGTTTTTCGCATTTATCATATAATATATGGCCAGTACTAATAACAAAACTTTGTCCAATTTTACTGCAATCAGCTTTCCATCTTCACACGCCTCCTCTCTTGTTGTAATCATATCATACAGCATCTCTAATACCTAATTCTATCAAACCTACAATTTTCATAATATCTAATTTATCATTCTCATATTTGTTCTCAAATCAGTAATTTTATCATAAAATTGGTCAAAAGAAAATAAATTTTGGTACGTTATTGAACTAATTTTCAAGTTTAAGTAAATCGTCTCCCCTTTGAGTTGGTAAATAACCTTAAACTTGCAATTTTAAATATAATCTTCTAAGTATTTCAATCTTTTAATTTTTTTTTTTTGGGTATATGTGTCTTTTGTTGAAGGTCATATATTTACTTCTATTTTAATGACATTCTCAATTATACACCGTCAATTTTTATTTTGGTTAGATTTTTCTTTAGTACCTACTTTGGCTTTGGCCATGTCATCTCTATTTTTTTTTTTCCTTCAATGAGAAAATAAATATTACATATCAAAGTGCAAGGAATATAATTACAATAAAGAGCCATATTTTCATATCAATTAAATGGATACATTTTATATATTGAAAGTGAAACATTTTCTAAATTTTGCTAGCTAGAAGTCATTTAATCGAAGATTTATAGAAATACTTTAAAATCAATACTTATATGATGTTTTATTCCATTTTACATGTCTGTTGCTTTGTCATATTCTAATGACTAATATTACCATATTCGTCCTTATTTCTTAATATAATCAAGCTTCAATGTGGTCGAAAGTTTGTGTGGCCTAAAGTTTGATTATATTTTGTTAATCTTAATCATCGTACAATCTATTCTCCTAAAGTCATGAAGGGGGAAAAATTGTATGGACCATTTTTTCTGATGAATGCTCTGTATTTAAATTTAGGTCTTATTATTTGGAGGATACTTAAAATTATGTTCAGCTAATAGGGTTTCTACTCCATTAATATTCGTTGTACTTATCAATAATGATCTTTACTTCTTTTATATGTGTTCTACATATTGTACTATCATATATAAGAAATATTGAATAGTTCATGAAATAAGAATCAAATTACAACATCATGCATACGTAAAGAAACTAATTTTATGAGTTTATTATAATTTATGTGTTAAAATTATGGTCAATGATCCATTATTCTTTATAACTTTATATACATATTGTGTGCAATTCCAAACTCCTTAAAGCATCTCAGCCTGCTCTGTTTGGAACTCAGACTTGCCACAATCAGCAAAAGTTCCACTTTCTAAAACATATATTCTATTTTTTTTTTCAAACAATGGAACTCATTCCTAGATAATTAACTTAAATATTTGTCATGGAGCCCAACTCATTTGCACAATATATTTTTTTAATCGTTTAAATAATATTTTTAAGAAAAAAGAAAAATAGAAAATACACACAATGATCAAAAAAAAAAAAAAAAAAAGAATGAGCAAAGGAATGCTATCCCATTCCGCCTCGCATATTTATGTGGCTGTAGGTATAGAGTTCCAATTGTTTGAGAATATTAGGCGCACCACTGAAACTCATTTCAGTGACTCGAGATGCCTTACAATTTCCAGCTTCATGGTACGCCAAATACTTTGAGCTAGAAACTAAGCACAAAACCTACTCTAACTCAAAACTTCTTGACTTTCTAAAAAAATGCAAATTAAAGTCAATAAATGCACTTTTACAATGGGTTTTAACTTTGATTTACTTATCAAAATATAGAATTGTTGAAGTTGAACAATACTTGAGCTTGGTACAGTTAAACTGTGAATAGAGGGAGAAATTAAAATCAATATAAACTCTCCAAATTGCCTTAAGATTCACTTCTAACAATTAGTCTATGTCAATATGATCAAACCACATAAGAGTCCCCCCAAAAAAAAAAAAAAAAACTTTTGACTTCGAAAAAAGAAAGAAGAAAAACCCACTTCATGAGAAATGAGGATCAGAAACAGCAGAGAGAGAAACCTGGCTAATCTCATCATCATGATCATCAACAGGTGCAGGCAGATTAAGATCTATAAAAGCATTCATCTTTTTCTCGGGACTTTCACCAACCCCATTTGACTCCGATGCACCGCCGCGAATGCCGCCGCTTCCGCCACCGCCGGCGGCGGCGCTGCTGGTTGAAGAATGCGTCCTTTTGTGGCCTCCGAGCGCCTGTGCGGATGCAAACACTCTGAAACAAACTGGGCAGTCATGGGTCTTCCTCTGCTCACTCGGGTCGGATCCGGGTCCGGGTTTGGAGTCGTGTCGTGGGTGGTTCTCGGGGCGGATTTTCTTGTGGCTGGCGCGGTGGCCGCCGAGAGCCTGGTACGACCGGAAAACCTTGTGGCACGTTAGGCACGTGAATCCGTCGTCCTTTTTTGGGGCGGAGCATTTCCAGTTGTCACGTGACAGCATCATCAAGCACAACGCCACGTCCTCCTCCGACGTTACTTCCGACACTGAGCTCTCTGGGGACAGCGACAATGACGACGTCGTTTCGATTGGTGGCTGTTTCTGCTTCCTCTGTCTCTGCCTCCTTGACCTTTTCTTCGTTGGGCTATTGTGTTGTTTGGATGACTCGCTCTCGAACTCCGACACGAACTCAGTTTCTCTCTCTGGATCTTTAGTAACCGAAACAGAGGACGACCCAAAACTGGAAAACTCAACATTATTATTATGATCTGTGAATTTCATTCTCTTTTTTGGATTCTCTCTTAATTTGTACCCCAATCCTTTCTCAATTTCCCCCAATTCTTCTTCATGATCATCATCATCATCAGATGATGATGATGATGGTGGTGATGGTGATGGAGATAACTCGGCCCATGACTCAGTCTCGTAACTCGGTTTTGGAACAATAGGGAGATTCATCATGTGAGATCTCATATGCCCACCTAATGCTCTTCCATTTGCGAACTTTCTACAACAAATCTTGCATCTATGTCTCTCCATGATCGATATATCCACCTCTTCTTTCTCCCTCCAAAACAGAGCACCCAGAAAAGAGAACAGAGTAATATCAAAGCAAAAACAGAGGAGTTGAGCTTCTACTACTACTCCCACTACTACAACTAAGTAATTGTTAATGGTTTCTCTCTCTAACTTTGCTTCATCAATGGTGAACTTTGCGTGAACTCGCGATATCTTTCTTTCTGTGTGCCAGTGAGAAGGATTTTTTCTAGAGAGAGAAAGTGGAAGCTAATATGAGTAGGTGACAAGCATTCCTCCACCAAGGGCTATATAGAATACTTTTTTCTGTTTTTTTTTTTTGGGTCAACTTCACAAAGAAATTTTCTCTTCTGGGTTGTTTAGGGTAACTTAGTTGTTAATTTTTAAAAAAAATTAATTTTTGATTGGAAGGGGCGGCTAGAGAGAGAAACGGCAAACAGTATTAATGAGGTGTTTGATAACGCGAAAGTGTGTATGAAGGGAGAAAGACAAACATGTAACATGCTCTCTTTGCCCGTTTCTCCATTCATTCCCCCTAGCTTAGCTAATCCTTTTTGCTCCATATTTTATCGGGTTTTTGAAAAATAATAATGTAAATTTTGGAGGTAGTAAAAGTTAATAATCTGATCTTAATAAATAACTAACATCGATTCGATCTTTTGACATTTTTACAATCAATAATCCATACTTGAAAAAAAAAAATCTACCCAATAGTAAGTCGAAATGGGAGCACCGGGGTATGGCTTTTCCGTAGTATGGATTATTGACAGTAAAAATGTCAAAAGTTCAAAACGCTGGTGACTATTGTTTAAGTTCAAACTATTCGCTTTCACCACCCCCAAAGTTTAGATTATTATTTTCCAAAAATCCTATTTTATTTCCATTTCCCCTTAAAATTGCCATCCAAGAAATAAGAAATAACAAAACAAACGATGCAACGACGACTCCCAATATACGTTCTGCTTTCGTTGGGCCCACATATAGAGCTAGCAGTAGATAATCAAATCCCTATAAGCATTAGTATAACAGTATGTAGAGACAAAAACAAGAAGATACAAATAATACAATAGCTTCAGAAATTTGGACCTAACCCCTAAGATTATAATTTATAATGCCTCTCATTTCCCCTTTTTTTTTCAATTATTTATCAAGACTTACTCTCAGTCACAAGTAAGTCAATATTACTTGGTAAATGTTGACAAATATATTGTCAATAGTTGAGACAAAACTTTCTAAATTTTTACCTTGATTTTTTTTACTTTTGTAGGAAAAAAAAAAAATTCTAAACCAAGGTCCAATTTTGAAGAAATTGAAGATTTAATCGAAAAATTATTTTTATTTGGCTAATAATTCTAAAAGGGAACTGTAAGGTCTTCTTCTTCTAGAGGCATTAAGCTAATTCAATTCCCATGTTTGAATTGAAGAGGAGTTGCACTTAGTTTTCCACCGTTCATTTTTGCACCATTTCTTTCGTAATTATATTTTTGGTCATTAATTTAGTTTTACTCCAATTAAGTACAAAAATAAATATAATTGTCCAGATTCAATTATAGTTGTTAACTTGTAATTACTGAAGTCATATATAGGTGCAATTTAGGAAGTAAATTAAAGGTTAATTAATTAATTAAGGGGAATTATTAACTGCATGCATAAATAGTTGTCCTTGCTTGTACAAGTCAAAGATGGTTTTAATTTGTTGTTGCAATGTTTTTCCACACAATAACATCACCTGGCCATGACCAAAAAATAGTGAAAGCAACTCAAATTAAATGCACAATTGTCAAACTTCGAATTGAATACTTGGTTTTCTATCTATCTAGGATGCCATCCATGATCAACCAATCTCTACTCCAATCCACATTTAATCTCTAAATTTTACACTTCATAATGCCAATTACCAACTTTCCAACTCACCAACTTTCTAATTTAGTTATGTTTAAATTAGTGGTGTTTCACCATAAATATCGACATCAGTCAAATAATAAGATTTAGATAACTAAGCTCGTAAAACATTTACAGACATAAATGAGTTTTCATTTATTTTTATATATAGTATTCACTATTACGGAACAAAAACTATAGCTAGGATAAACGAGAAATGGTTATAATTCTTCAACTCAATATCTTATTTTTATTAATTTTGGAGTATAGTTAGTAATTAGACATGTTGTAGGTTTTTTTTTTTTAATGAAAATAATTATATTCGTTGAAAAATGACATACATATATATGACAACAACACCACCACCTCTCAGTGTGGGTCCATTTTTGCAGGGTCTAGAGAGATTTAAATGTAGACAACCTTATCTCTATCGACATTCCTATTCATAGAGAAGCAAAAGACATCCATATATATATATATGAGGGGAAATGAAGGGTACGTAGAAAAAGAGTAAGAAAATGAACAAATTCCTTCCTTTGTCAGTGGAGTATTCCTAGGGGAATTGAAGGGAGAGGGTGAGGTTGTGAGAAAATTAAATGCCCTTTTATTAAGGTTTTGGCAGACTTAGTCCAAATGGATTACTTTTCATAATTTCATTGCCCTTCAACTTTCTTTCTAATATGGGGAACAGCCTACTTATGCAAATGGTAGCATACATTCGTAGTTTTTTTTTTTTTAAATTTTTTTGATTCTCTATCCCAAAGATGAGTTACTGTTGTCTCATAAAAAGTATCGTTCTTTTATTATGAATTTTTTTAATGATAATATTTGAACACGATACATTACTAATTAAGAGCAAATAGTGAAAAACCACTTAAACTAACTAGTATTGATAATTATGCTTTTGTAGCGGACTACTAAATAAATAAATCTATGAATTGGTCTTTGGTGACTATTTATTACGCTCTTACTTCTAATTTGATAGACATCATCACTTGGCAAAGGGAAAACGTTTTAAACAAATAGATCTAAGGAACGTGATCAATTGTCCAAGTACAAGTTGGAAGTCATAGTCTAAACGAATGGGCAACAAATGTCTATTTAGTACTATGTCTAGTTTTATTATTTTTTTTCTTTGATCGTCCCCTTAATTGAAGTTTAGCTATTATTGATGCATAAGGATATAACTCTCTCATTATAGATTTTCTTTATTCATAAAAAACTCAAACTAAAGACCTTTCATAAAGTGAATAAGCATTAAATCAATTGAATGAATCAGTATTGATTAAAATTAATTAGATTACGAAGACGTTAAGTTTAATTAATTGTCAATTCAATTAGTGCAAT